>NW_019379621.1:771318-874073 GCF_000648655.2 Copidosoma floridanum | reverse complement strand
CACGATATTTTTTTTCGGGACGCCTCTATAAGCTGCCACTGTTACCGCAGCCACAAAGGTGTTCTTCGTGAGATCAAAATTATAGCAGATGCTGATACCCACAGTCCGGTTGCATATGGTGCACTCTAGCTGTCGAAATTTTGATCTACGTTTAACAGCCTGTCCACGATCGTGATTGGTTATTGGCCGTGATTACGGTGTAAGATATACAGGTTGTCTCATGTGCCGAGTAGAAATTGAAAGTGGGCAAAAACTGGGCCCAAGTTTGGCTGTCACGCCACCCACCTTGGTTGCAGCTTGGCACCTGACTTGGCCTCCAGTGGGTTTGTAATACGGCGCTGACTTGGGTGCAGCTTGGCCTGACTCTCGCCCAGTAATCGCCCAATTTTGTCTGCAGATCAGTATAATACAGAAACGTCTATATATAAGTATACAAGTAGTATGACATACGCGTGCGCTGACACACACATAAATATGTATACATACAAACTTGCATGCTTATATATAACTCATATCAGTGCACAAAAAAGTGGTCGATTACTGGATGAAAGTCAGGCCAAGCTGCGCCAAAGTCAGGGCCGTATTATAAACCCACCTGCTGCCATGCTTGGTGGCTTGATTTGGACCATGCGTATTAGCTGGGGGCTGCCCACTTTTAATTTCTACTCGGGGTAGGCATTATTTTTTTGAAGTACTTGTGATATTTAGTTAAAAACTCAGCATATGGCGAATAAGAGTCGAATACCATATATAGCCGTACTACCAGTATTGGAGAACACCACCTTATAGAGTTATACTACCAGTGTTGGTGATAATACTAGCGAAAGGAACAGTGTGTCGTTTGCTTGAAAAAAAGTTTATTTACGTCACAAGTCACTTAAACAACCTTGCTCCATGATATACACAGACTTTTGTCATTTTTTTGTGCACTACATAATGTTGAGCCACTTTTATCGTCTTTTACACAAAGCTTTTTGACTATTTTAATTAATTTATATTTAAATCAATCAATACAAGTCTTAATATAACTTAACAATTACATTTATTAATTTTTTTCCTTTCTAAAATGTTAACTGGCTCTAGAGTCAAGGTGCTTGTCTGCTCGGTATTTTTTTCCTATGCAACACCTGGTGCGAGAAGGGAAAAATGACACAAAATGTTTACAAAAATTTACTGTAGGTTATAAAGACAATGAGACCACACGACATGTATATCTTACACCATGGTCTCCATTGTTTTGTTGAGCACCTAGAAGGTGGAAAATTTTTTGCACGGTGGCTTGGATGGTGGCAGACTTGTGTAGGATAAGTGGTCGGGACTGGTGATTATGACAGGTATAAGCGTAGATGCAGGTCACGACGACAGCATTTTAGCATGTCCTCTAATGTGCATCCCAACTATCCAAACATGTAGAGGCTCTCGAGATGTTAGCCAAGGCTCGAGACCAAGCCATACAAATATAAGAACAAAGTGCGCTTAACCCCCCACAAACCTGTACTAAGCTGTATCCCACGGTGTGAGAGAGAATGCTGTAAAAGTTTCTTGTGTGTCTCTATCTAACCCCTGTGATTGGAAAGAGACACACCGACAATCTTTGCACCGGTCTCTCTCGCACTAATGAAAAACTTCGACGGACAGGGTTATGTGGGTTTAGCGCTCTCTATTCTTATATCTCTATGGACCAAGCCCGACTTGAATGAACTATAATATTCGATCTTCTAACTGACCCTATACTATATTTGCCTATAGGGCCTATAGGAAAATACCTAGCGCCCTCTCGTACTGCTTAGTACTACCTCGCAATTCGCTGCGACTTGCGTGCTCATCCAAGTCATCCAGTCATCCCTCTCAAACTCGCGTGTGCCTCGAGATACGCCGCGACTCGCGCGCTTTCTCGTGTGCACTCGCACATGCTATGCAGTTCCAGGATTCAAGCGGACTTGGCGATATATCGTGCTGTACCTCGTACTGCCCCATGCTACCTCACGTTTCCTCGTACGGCCTCATGCTTACTCTTGATACTCAGTGATACCGCAGCTTGCCTCACACTACTTTTTGCTGCCTTCTCTGTGCTAGAGACGTCCATACGTGTACATTTGATTGAGCTTTCGAGAAGTTTTTTTTGTCAGTTTTGGAAGGGTTAGCGTCTTTGGAAAAAACCATTTAAAATAACCTCTTTTTATCGCGTGTAATCTTAGTCTGCTCGAACTTTCTAGTACATTCTCGTGATACCCAGAGATCACTGAACTTCTCTTCTGGAGATTTCTTTGTGGGAAGAAGATTTGATTACTCAAATCAAACTCAGGCCAATTTTATGGCAAAAGAATCACGTGCAGCATAAAAATGCTTTTGCACTATCAAAAGCGTGGGACGAGGTGGCACTTAACCTAGGCAAAGCTAGTAAGTATGTGTACATTGTGTTATATTTAATAACGTCACTTGAAATATCCTCTGAGGTTAAAGACTTAAGTTGATACTTACCTTACAGCATTAGCATTTCTAGTTATTGATGAGTTACCTGAATACTACCAATGTATGCTTTTATTCGATACTTTTTTTAACTTTCCACTTTTTAATGCTATGGAGCATAGTTGTTGATATAGATGAGTAAAAATATCTGATTGCGTTTGTGTTGAACTCAAATTTGTTATTTTTTTTATTTATTTTTTGTACACAGAAACAACATGCAGAATTAAGTGGAAGGCATTAAGATTGCAGTTTTCAAAAGAGGTAAAAAAGCAGCCTATAGCAATGTCAGGAGCTGCAGCATCTAATTATTGATCATCATGGCCTCTGTACGAGAGTATGGCATTTGTTAAATCATCTGTCGAAGCAGCTCCAAGCTTTGAAAATATACCATCTAATTTTTTCGATGACGTCGAGAATGATGACTTTGATTACAAGAGCGACAATGTTCCAGTTTACGGTTATCTATTCGAAGCTACGGAACCTTTTTAATCGACCAGTACCACTGAACTAGCAGACGTCGTACATCAAAAGCCTTATCTAAGAGTGCGTCATTCTTTACCAGAGTCAGCATCCATTAGTATTGATACGGTAGAAAACGAGGACATGGCATACTTTAAATTTTTGCTGAAGTACACTCAGCGAGTTACGGGTCAGCCAAAACTCTGCTTACTAAAGTCACTTTGCCCCGCTGGCCGTACGTGGAGGCCCTACTGTATGCTCTTGTCTGCGAACGCACTTTATTAGCTCTGCTTTTTTTGTCCGTTCTGCTGCTTTTGACATTTGTCTGCTTGTATTGTATATGATGCTGTTACTGGCTCTATTGTTTTTGTTGACGTCGTTGTCTGCGCTGCGTCACCAGCTCTGCTGACTTTAACCATTGTTCTCCTCCTGCTCTAACATGTCGGATATGGACGTTTCGTAAGAAATTGACCTAGTAAACATTTTTGTAATACCTGTTTGCAGAACTAGTTTGCCAATCTGATTGATCTGAGCACTTATCAGCATTCTACAGGAGTGCGCTTTGGGCAAGCTTCGTTTGTTACAGGTTCGATAGATACTTAGCATAGATGTTATTTGTAATATTTAAAAATAATATCATTTAATGGGTCACTTATTATTATTTGTCTAATATTCTATGTTAAACAGTTTTATATTTTAAAAACGAGACATGGATCTTTCAAATAATGCTTTATTATTGGCACTGCAGAAAGTTCATGAAATTAATCAAGGTAGAAGATATTTCGAAGAGTACCATCACTTAATTCCTCTTTTAAAAAAGCATAAGGGTCGATTTTTTTATTATTTGCGAATGTCAAAAAGCTGTTCTGATTACATCCAATTAAGCATAGAAAGAGAATGCTCACGTAACTGGTGTAATTTTCACACTCAGCCTATTTTACCAGATGAAAAACTTTTTTCAACATTACGGTAAAGCAATTAATTAACGTTCTATTGAAATAAACACGACGATTAAATCCCAAAAATACACACTTTTTTTTAAGGTTTTTGATAACAGGATCCTCTTACAAGTCACTGTCTTTAGCATTCCGAATAGGGGCTTCGACAATAAGCAATATTGTCCGAGAAACAATGAACAGCATTTGGAATGTCTTGTGTCCAATACACATGCCAATACCAACAAAAACACAGTTTATTAAAATTACTAAACAGTTTCACCAAAAACGAAGTTTTCCACACTGTTTGGGGAGCACTGGACGCAAATCACATTCGAATAAAAAGTCCGCCACATTCTGGTTCTGTATATTACAACTACAAGAAGTTTTATTCGGTCGTTCTGCAAGCCGTAGTTAACGCGGATTACAAATTCATAATTACAGATGTTGGAGGCTATGGACAGGAGCATGACAGTTCCACTTTTAGGGCATCTAGCCTGTACAAGGGATTAAAATCTAAAAAGTTAAAAATACCCGAATATACAGAGCTACCTGGATCGACAGTTATTTTGCCATTCGTGCTCATCGCTGATGGTGCATACCCACTGATGAAACATATAATCAAGCCCTATCCTGGTAATAATTTACCAAGAGAAAAAATAATTTTTAATAAGAAACTATCTGCTGCAAAAATGGTTGAAGAGTGTGCTTTCGGTCAAATGGCCAAGAAATCTTTTATTTTCAACAAAACTATAGAGCAATCGCCTAAATTTGTAAATAATATCATTAAATGCGCGTGTTTGTTGCATAATATAATCATAGAAAAATGTAATATAATCGAATCTGAAAGAGAAGAGCCTTCATCAGCATCCAAAATTGATAATATAAAAGAAAATAATAAGGCCATTAAAGCTCTAGGTAGTGAAGTACAACGAGAATTTATGCAGTATTTTGTACATAAAAATTGTTAATTGTAAACCTTTGGAATAATAAATATAGACGTTTTGAATTCTGTAATTAAAGTTCATGAAATTTAATACCTGGTAAAATTACTTTATTAATATTACATAACTTGATTTATTCTCAAGCCTAAAAATATATTTTCTTGTTAAAAAGCTGGAATTTGAAAGCTACATGGGCTGGGATGCAACTTTTTATAAGTAAAGTACGTATTTCAACAAACAATTGGTAGTTATAATATTTGCTGATTTAACGATTTGCTCACAACTTGTGTTACTAAATATAGTTACCGCAACATTGAGTTTTATTCTATCAGAAAGATGTGATTAAAATTTATAGTTAAACACTTGGCGTTCAAGGTCAACTCAGACCGCAAATTTGATACTTTGTCGATTTATAGTAAACACGCAGATGATTTAGTCGAATATCATTTTGTAGTGATTTAACCGAGTATCACGTTTCTTTACATGTTAAATAAAAAATACTTCTCCAACAATGATGAGAATTGAGAAACAATCCGTCGAGAAACAGCAATTCACCATAGTATCAAGTGATTGATCATTTGAAGGCTCATATTCATCTTGCTCACATTTTTCATTTTAGGTAATTACGTTTATATAGGAATTTGGGTAATATTAAGTTTAAACGAATATATTGCAATAAAAAACTATCTTTTTATTATTAAACTGTGTATTTACAGTATGACTCATTTTTAAGTATTAAGCATAATACATAATAAATTTAAAACTTTGCTGAAGTACACTCAGCGAGTTACGGGTCAGCCAAAACTCTGCTTACGTTCTGACATGAATGATTTGGTACAACGTTACGCGTCCAAAGTTGACTCTCCCAAAAGGCAGAGTAGCAACTTCAAGGGTCATCTGAATCGTTCTTTACCCAACAACTTTGACGACAAAGAAGATATAACCTTTTTTAAAACACTTCTTTCTTACACTGCTCTCGTCACTGACTCAAAGAAAATCGAGTTGCAGATAGAGATGGCTACTCTTGTAAAAAGTTATGCTTTAACAAGCCAGGAAGATGACAATGGTACGTTTCTGTCGAATTTCTGTTTTATCTTTTTATTCTTTGTAATACATGTAATTTATTTTTAGATGTTATTCTTGTGGATTTAAGGATAAGGCGTGGAACTTCTGGTTGTTGTGTACCAGAGGTAAAGTCTGAGTACTCTGCTCCACCCAAATGTCTCTGTTACAATAGCACGCAAAAGATTAAGTCTGAACAGCGTTTTCTACCAGATTGTCAGTCTTATGCTCGCTTGCAAAATGAAAAAATTGAGCACCATGCCCTACACGATTGTTCCTCTCACCATAGTGCATCTAAAATAAATTCAGAGAATCAAACTCCATACATCAGCCCCTGCAAATGCTCTCATGCAAAGCCAATGTCACAACAACCATCTCGTGCTCTTTCGACTGGAGGTCATTAATTTCATAAATTGCACATAAATTTAGATTTGTTCTCTGTCTGAATATTTTTTTTGTATGAAAATGTTTTCTTTTATTATGCAGCACACGGCCGCAACGGTAATTCTAAAGGTGAAGGACGACGTTTGAATATTAGCAGGGCCTACGATGATTACGATGTCATCGTCATCGACGATGACGATGGTAACTTACCTGTCATCACAAATAATGGCAAAAAAGAATAAAATCGATACCTTTTACGTGCATGCTTTATTTATGTAAAACTTATGTTCACAAGTTGTATTACATTAATCAGTTACTTGCATTTTATATTTCATTTTAATCGTATTTTTTGATAGAATCATACGAAGATGGTTAATTTATAATACAAATCTGCTAGCAGGCAGAACTTTAACTAACAATTTTATGGTTCAAGTTTTTTTCAGTTGAGCATAAACAGAGAGCCTCTGTCTTAAAGTTCTATACTTCATTAATTTNTAATAACGAAGTTGAATAAAAATTTCAAAATAATTTTTGCACCGCTGATTATAGTTTAGCTGCCATATTGGATCTCATATTTTTTATTATTTCATGTACTACTAATGCCTAGGCTTATAGAAACGTGAGTCACTATAAAAAGTCGGTTTAGGAAAAATCTCAAAATAATATTGGCTCTGTGAATAAACTAAGCCACATTGCAAAGCCACCATATTGTGTCTAAAAATAAGTTGTACGAATTGGGCCAGACAGCATTAAAAAGTAGAGGTTCCAAGCTTTTATTTGCACTGCTGGATAATATTTTGGAGACTAAAAAATTCTGGAGAGGATGGGGAGTCCGGGTGAGAAAGAATGCCCCATATATTATACTAACCATAGTCCACTTCTTACTTTAAGTGGGCTGTGGTAAACTGAATATTTGAAAAACAATTTTTTCCTCTTTACCTTTCTCTCTAATGATACTTTTAACCTTAATAATATAAGCTTATGAGCAATAATCATACACATGTAACCATGAAAAAAAAAATAATATGCAAAAAGTATGTGCTTATATATTCTGTTTTAGGCGTTTTCCTTTGTTTTCGTTTTTTTTTTGTTTTTTAAAAACATATTCTAATACACGAAAATGGTTATTCATTCTACTATTCTACGGAATTATCACAGTTACTTAAAAGTGAGTGGTTTTAAAGTATAATACGATTTCTTATAATTAGTTATAGATTTTTTTTTCTTTCTCTTTCGTCCTTGGTTTTTGTCATTTATTACCTATCTATGAAGGACATCAAGATTTGCCAAAACGCCCGCCTAAAGGCATAGCTTGTAGTGCTAATCGTTTTTTAGTAGATTAATATTTTTCTGATATAATGGACAAGGTTTCTTTATTTTCATTTCCGTTTTGCACAAAAAATTGTGCATTTTTTAATTATTTTTATATATAAAATTGCTACGTGGCGAGTGTGTAGTTACATGTAAATTTTGTATGTTAATAACAATTAATTTACAGGTACATTTCCAACTTTTAAAATGTATGGCGTGGGAGTACGTAACTCCGTGTCTTTTTAATAGGTTTAGTTTTAGATGATTTAGGTTTCTTCAATTTCGACATAAACTTAAGTTAGTTCGTGTTCATTTATTTATTGTTTTATGGTTACTCAGGGTTCTATGTTTAGTAGATTGATAGTGCGGCTTATAATTTTTTCCAAGACACTATGTTAAATAGTTTTCTTTAAACAGCTTCCTGCTTTGCTGATTAGTATTGGTCTCATAATTATAATATTGATAGCTGCAGGGACATTACGTATTAAAATAAAAAGAGAAGTTGGTTTTTCTCCAACTTTTGGGTTCGTATTTTCTCCAATTAATTTATTTGATTTCTTACTTTCAATTCTTTATTTGTCCATGCTTGTTTACTAAAAACAATTTTTGAATCAATGTTATAGTGACATAAAAGTCAGGAGTGTCTTTTAAGGGTTCATGTAGTACAGTTAAGTTTAAGTTTACTTCTACTCGATAGGTATATTGTATCTGAGTAATAATTATATGTTTACTGGTTAAGTTCAATTTGTGAGTTCTTCCTTTTCATCCACCATACATTCGTGAAAGACCTATATATGTTACTCTTTTTTGCCGATCCATTTTATTAGGACAGATAATAATTAGTTGTTTTTTATAACTACTACTACTCTGAACCGTTAGCTGGTAAGTAAATTCATTGACTTTCAGTTTTCGGTGTAAACATAACTTCGTATACTGCGTAGTGAAATAATGTTATCCCTCGCAAGTGCTCCCACAGTATTTATTATACTTACTGCTGTTGCTTTGAGGTTTGTCAATCACATTATGTTTAAATTCAAAAGGTCCATACGCATATAGTAAGTGCAATTAGAATAACTAAACTGTTTAATACAATATCGAAAAGTTTCATTTAATCCTTGAGTAGGCGCTTATTCCCATACAAATTTATTATCATCCATTGATATCACAATCTTCCAATTGGCTCTCTTAATTTTTGTTATACTGACTCCTCTACAGTATATTTCAAGGTTTTTTGAAAAGTGGTTCTATGCTATAGTTTGTATAACAAGCATAGTTTAAATCTGCGCAACCCTCAAACACTATTATCATTAAGATAGCCAATACAATTCGCATCGTTGTATTTTTTTCTCTTTCTACAAGACATAAAGTGTATTCTTCTCACAAAAATATTACTATTGGGAAACTAATATTGATTTATCTGGGTGTTTTGGTATAATTTCACCATTGGTTTTTTAAGGACTACACAATTTTCACCTAAAACTGTTTAAACCTTAAGGAGTTCGTTAAAAAAGTGGTGAAATCTATGGGAACGTACGTCTTTCTTTACTGAAACATAATATCTTGATTTCAAACTTAGGGTCCTTATATTTTCATTATATCTTATTTTTGCTTGTACTTTCATCTTTGTATGTTGATTTCTGGCCGCGACTTACATTTTTGGGAGTAACTTGAGAATATTTGATCAATACAATGAGTAGGTTCATAACCTTTAATGAATCTTTAGGTATCTTTACGGAAAATCTTGCTACACCCCGAAATACTGGTTCATAAGGCAAAACATTTGTTGCTGCATGTACATTCGCGTTATACGTGAAAGCTGCAAATCTTGCTAAATTGTCCTAGTCATCATGAGTTTCAGAGGAAGTTCGTATAAATTTAGCTATCGTAGCATGACTCCGCTGCAGTAATCCGCTTATTTAGGGATGATATGATTATGTAGTTAGATAATTGGTCTTTAGAGTTCTCATGAGTTGCTCCAATGAATTAGACATAAATGTAGCATGTCTGTCTGACAGAGTGGCTCTAGGCACACCTTAAACTAATATCAGATTTTGCACGAGTGCATCGGCCAACGTGCTTGATCTTAGGTCAGGTAAAGGGACTAATATAATTTACTTAGTTAGATTACACTATTAAGTGAGTAAATTGCAATACCCATTCAGGGTTATTCTTAATTAACCAACCGTATCAACAGAAACTTTATAAAAAGCTTTAATAGGTGTATTCGTTAGCACCAAGGGTTCTCTTGTTTTTGTTCATTTAATTTTTTCCAGTTGGCATTCGCTGCGATAAAAAACATCATTAAAAATATTATTTCTTATCCCAGACCAATGAAATCATTCTCTTATTTTTCAATAAAATTGGTTAATTCCCTTATGTCTTCTAACAGGGCTGTCATGTAATGTTTGTATTATTTTATTACGTTCTTGCATTCATGGAAAATCAACTTTACCATAACAAACAGTGATTTGTATAGGTAATTTATTAAAAGTTGTTATTAACATTTCTATTATTGACCCAGGTTCTAATTTATCTCTAAAATCTCCTCTTCTAGTAGAATGTACAATAANGCTAAAGACAGTGACTTGTAAGAGGATCCTGTTATCAAAAACCTTAAAAAAAAGTGTGTATTTTTGGGATTTAATCGTCGTGTTTATTTCAATAGAACGTTAATTAATTGCTTTACCGTAATGTTGAAAAAAGTTTTTCATCTGGTAAAATAGGCTGAGTGTGAAAATTACACCAGTTACGTGAGCATTCTCTTTCTATGCTTAATTGGATGTAATCAGAACAGCTTTTTGACATTCGCAAATAATAAAAAAATCGACCCTTATGCTTTTTTAAAAGAGGAATTAAGTGATGGTACTCTTCGAAATATCTTCTACCTTGATTAATTTCATGAACTTTCTGCAGTGCCAATAATAAAGCATTATTTGAAAGATCCATGTCTCGTTTTTAAAATATAAAACTGTTTAACATAGAATATTAGACAAATAATAATAAGTGACCCATTAAATGATATTATTTTTAAATATTACAAATAACATCTATGCTAAGTATCTATCGAACCTGTAACAAACGAAGCTTGCCCAAAGCGCACTCCTGTAGAATGCTGATAAGTGCTCAGATCAATCAGATTGGCAAACTAGTTCTGCAAACAGGTATTACAAAAATGTTTACTAGGTCAATTTCTTACGAAACGTCCATATCCGACATGTTAGAGCAGGAGGAGAACAATGGTTAAAGTCAGCAGAGCTGGTGACGCAGCGCAGACAACGACGTCAACAAAAACAATAGAGCCAGTAACAGCATCATATACAATACAAGCAGACAAATGTCAAAAGCAGCAGAACGGACAAAAAAAGCAGAGCTAATAAAGTGCGTTCGCAGACAAGAGCATACAGTAGGGCCTCCACGTACGGCCAGCGGGGCAAAGTGACTTTAGTAAGCAGAGTTTTGGCTGACCCGTAACTCGCTGAGTGTACTTCAGCAAAAATTTAAAGTATGCCATGTCCTCGTTTTCTACCGTATCAATACTAATGGATGCTGACTCTGGTAAAGAATGACGCACTCTTAGATAAGGCTTTTGATGTACGACGTCTGCTAGTTCAGTGGTACTGGTCGATTAAAAAGGTTCCGTAGCTTCGAATAGATAACCGTAAACTGGAACATTGTCGCTCTTGTAATCAAAGTCATCATTCTCGACGTCATCGAAAAAATTAGATGGTATATTTTCAAAGCTTGGAGCTGCTTCGACAGATGATTTAACAAATGCCATACTCTCGTACAGAGGCCATGATGATCAATAATTAGATGCTGCAGCTCCTGACATTGCTATAGGCTGCTTTTTTACCTCTTTTGAAAACTGCAATCTTAATGCCTTCCACTTAATTCTGCATGTTGTTTCTGTGTACAAAAAATAAATAAAAAAAATAACAAATTTGAGTTCAACACAAACGCAATCAGATATTTTTACTCATCTATATCAACAACTATGCTCCATAGCATTAAAAAGTGGAAAGTTAAAAAAAGTATCGAATAAAAGCATACATTGGTAGTATTCAGGTAACTCATCAATAACTAGAAATGCTAATGCTGTAAGGTAAGTATCAACTTAAGTCTTTAACCTCAGAGGATATTTCAAGTGACGTTATTAAATATAACACAATGTACACATACTTACTAGCTTTGCCTAGGTTAAGTGCCACCTCGTCCCACGCTTTTGATAGTGCAAAAGCATTTTTATGCTGCACGTGATTCTTTTGCCATAAAATTGGCCTGAGTTTGATTTGAGTAATCAAATCTTCTTCCCACAAAGAAATCTCCAGAAGAGAAGTTCAGTGATCTCTGGGTATCACGAGAATGTACTAGAAAGTTCGAGCAGACTAAGATTACACGCGATAAAAAGAGGTTATTTTAAATGGTTTTTTCCAAAGACGCTAACCCTTCCAAAACTGACAAAAAAAACTTCTCGAAAGCTCAATCAAATGTACACGTATGGACGTCTCTAGCACAGAGAAGGCAGCAAAAAGTAGTGTGAGGCAAGCTGCGGTATCACTGAGTATCAAGAGTAAGCATGAGGCCGTACGAGGAAACGTGAGGTAGCATGGGGCAGTACGAGGTACAGCACGATATATCGCCAAGTCCGCTTGAATCCTGGAACTGCATAGCATGTGCGAGTGCACACGAGAAAGCGCGCGAGTCGCGGCGTATCTCGAGGCACACGCGAGTTTGAGAGGGATGACTGGATGACTTGGATGAGCACGCAAGTCGCAGCGAATTGCGAGGTAGTACTAAGCAGTACGAGAGGGCGCTAGGTATTTTCCTATAGGCCCCATAGGCAAATATAGTATAGGGTCAGTTAGAAGATCGAATATTATAGTTCATTCAAGTCGGGCTTGGTCCATAGAGATATAAGAATAGAGAGCGCTAAACCCACATAACCCTGTCCGTCGAAGTTTTTCATTAGTGCGAGAGAGACCGGTGCAAAGATTGTCGGTGTGTCTCTTTCCAATCACAGGGGTTAGATAGAGACACACAAGAAACTTTTACAGCATTCTCTCTCACACCGTGGGATACAGCTTAGTACAGGTTTGTGGGGGGTTAAGCGCACTTTGTTCTTATATTTGTATGGCTTGGTCTCGAGCCTTGGCTAACATCTCGAGAGCCTCTACATGTTTGGATAGTTGGGATGCACATTAGAGGACATGCTAAAATGCTGTCGTCGTGACCTGCATCTACGCTTATACCTGTCATAATCACCAGTCCCGACCACTTATCCTACACAAGTCTGCCACCATCCAAGCCACCGTGCAAAAAATTTTCCACCTTCTAGGTGCTCAACAAAACAATGGAGACCATGGTGTAAGATATACATGTCGTGTGGTCTCATTGTCTTTATAACCTACAGTAAATTTTTGTAAACATTTTGTGTCATTTTTCCCTTCTCGCACCAGGTGTTGCATAGGAAAAAAATACCGAGCAGACAAGCACCTTGACTCTAGAGCCAGTTAACATTTTAGAAAGGAAAAAAATTAATAAATGTAATTGTTAAGTTATATTAAGACTTGTATTGATTGATTTAAATATAAATTAATTAAAATAGTCAAAAAGCTTTGTGTAAAAGACGATAAAAGTGGCTCAACATTATGTAGTGCACAAAAAAATGACAAAAGTCTGTGTATATCATGGAGCAAGGTTGTTTAAGTGACTTGTGACGTAAATAAACTTTTTTTCAAGCAAACGACACACTGTTCCTTTCGCTAGTATTATCACCAACACTGGTAGTATAACTCTATAAGGTGGTGTTCTCCAATACTGGTAGTACGGCTATATATGGTATTCGACTCTTATTCGCTATATGCTGAGTTTTTAACTAAATATCACAAGTACTTCAAAAAAATAATGCCTACCCCGAGTAGAAATTAAAAGTGGGAAGCCCCCAGCTAATACGCATGGTCCAAATCAAGCCACCAAGCATGGCAGCAGGTGGGTTTATAATACGGCCCTGACTTTGGCGCAGCTTGGCCTGACTTTCATCCAGTAATCGACCACTTTTTTGTGCACTGATATGAGTTATATATAAGCATGCAAGTTTGTATGTATACATATTTATGTGTGTGTCAGCGCACGCGTATGTCATACTACTTGTATACTTATATATAGACGTTTCTGTATTATACTGATCTGCAGACAAAATTGGGCGATTACTGGGCGAGAGTCAGGCCAAGCTGCACCCAAGTCAGCGCCGTATTACAAACCCACTGGAGGCCAAGTCAGGTGCCAAGCTGCAACCAAGGTGGGTGGCGTGACAGCCAAACTTGGGCCCAGTTTTTGCCCACTTTCAATTTCTACTCGGCACATGAGACAACCTGTATATCTTACACCGTAATCACGGCCAATAACCAATCACGATCGTGGACAGGCTGTTAAACGTAGATCAAAATTTCGACAGCTAGAGTGCACCATATGCAACCGGACTGTGGGTATCAGCATCTGCTATAATTTTGATCTCACGAAGAACACCTTTGTGGCTACGGTAACAGTGGCAGCTTATAGAGGCGTCTCGAAAAAAAATATCGTGGGTATACTTTTGCACTTGCACCTCAAGGTTATAATGCGTGCCCTTTCATGTAGTGTGAGAGCTGGGGTAAAGGAGAGTAACGCTAGCGCGACGTCGCATCATCGTTATCGTCATTCGAGCCGAAGTCTGCGGCCGGGAAGAGAACTACCTTCTCCAGCTGGTATTCCCTGAAGCTTTCTGCAAGAGTCTCATGTGAGCTGAGCTGTTAGAACTTTAGCTTGAAAAGCTGTAAGAATTTTAAGACTAACACATGCAATCAGCCTTCAGAGCAATCACCATGGGCTAACTCTGACAGAGGTATAGAGCCTCTAATTCGCCATAATGTACAACAAAAACTATTAGTTCATGCAATCGCGCTAGATGCTGACCCTCTTAATTTACAGTAAGTCTCGCTACTGTGAACGCAGCCTTATACCTTTTATCACCAATCAACTGATACAAACAACATTACGGAAAGGTGTATGTAAGTCTTAGTGATAGGAGCAGTAGTACTGATAATTATAATAACGTAAATAGAGCCAATCTAATGAGCAATGTTATTACCAACAGATATTCTCTTGCATATAAAAGAGACAGTATATAGTCTCTTTCATTTCCCAAATTTGTCACCCAGTCACATCCGTCTTAAGTTTGTTAAGATTGATAGGTGCACTGGATTTTAGTTTCTTAAAATGAAAGGATCCAAAAGTTGGCCAAATATTTGTAACATCTTACGGAGAAAATAATATACTGTCAATCGATATTAATAAAACATCTATTGCTTATGTAACTTTAGAAAGTCTCACAAAAGCTTTTAAATCAAGTATAATATAAAAAATATTGTTGACACTAAATCTTAAAACTTTCTGAATTTCAAGAAGAGGAGATCTTAGAGATAAATTAGAACCTGGGTCAATAATAGAAATGTTAATAACAACTTTTAATAAATTACCTATACAAATCACTGTTTGTTATGGTAAAGTTGATTTTCCATGAATGCAAGAACGTAATAAAATAATACAAACATTACATGACAGCCCTGTTAGAAGACATAAGGGAATTAACCAATTGCATTGAAAAATAAGAGAATGATTTCATTGGTCTGGGATAAGAAATAAAATTTTTAATGATGTTTTTTATCGCAGCGAATGCCAACTGGAAAAAATTAAATGAATAAAAACAAGAGAACCCTTGGTGCTAACGAATACACCTATTAAAGCTTTTTATAAAGTTTCTGTTGATACGGTTGGTTAATTAAGAATAACCCTTAATGGGTATTGCAATTTACTCACTTAATAGTGTAATCTAACTAAGTAAATTATATTAGTCCCTTTACCTGACCTAAGATCAAGCACGTTGGCCGATGCACTCGTGCAAAATCTGATATTAGTTTAAGGTGTGCCTAGAGCCACTCTGTCAGACAGACATGCTACATTTATGTCTAATTCATTGGAGCAACTCATGAGAACTCTAAAGACCAATTATCTAACTACATAATCATATCATCCCTAAATAAGCGGATTACTGCAGCGGAGTCATGCTACGCTAGCTAAATTTATACGAACTTCCTCTGAAACTCATGATGACTAGGACAATTTAGCAAGATTTGCAGCTTTCACGTATAACGCGAATGTACATGCAGCAACAAATTTTTTGCCTTATGAACCAGTATTTTGGGGTGTAGCAAGATTTTCCGTAAAGATACCTAAAGATTCATTAAAGGTTATGAACCTACTCATTGTATTGATCAAATATTCTCAAGTTACTCCCAAAAATGTAAGTCGCGGCCAGAAATCAACATACAAAGATGAAAGTACAAGCAAAAATAAGATATAATGAAAATATAAGGACCCTAAGTTTGAAATCAAGATATTATGTTTCAGTAAAGAAAGACGTACGTTCCCATAGATTTTACCACTTTTTTAACGAACTCCTTAAGGTTTAAACAGTTTTAGGTGAAAATTGTGTAGTCCTTAAAAAACCAATGGTGAAATTATACCAAAACACCCAGATAAATCAATATTAGTTTCCCAATAGTAATATTCTTGTGAGAAGAATACTCTTCATGTCTTGTAGAAAGAGAAAAAAATACAACGATGCGAATTGTATTGGCTATCTTAATGACAATAGTGTTTGAGGGTTGCGCAGATTTAAACTATGCTATTTATACAAACTATAGCATAGAACCACTTTTCAAAAAACCTAAGAATATACTGTAGAGGAGTCAGTATAACAAAAATTTAGAGAGCCAATTGGAAGATTGTGATATCAATGGATGATAATAAATTTTTTAAATCTCTTCTCTGACTTTGTAATCCTGTTTACTTCTTTTCCTCTGCTTTTTTCGACCTATCGTCATTACATTTAGTTATAGTTATCCATCGTTTATATTATTTTTGCATAAAAAAATGGTCTTACGACGTTGCTAGATAATGCTTTAGCATTGGTATAAAGTTTTCCTGACTTGTATTTAAAAGTGAATTTATAATCGGTATATTTAAATATTTAGCACATCAAATGCTGACCTAAATCTTTTTTTGTATGCATCTAATTCAATGGCTCATGAAGAGCTACGAGAAGGGATTTATTTTCTAATAAATATGAGCGAAAGTACTGCATTGCGTATAGTGCAGCTAAGCATCTTTTTCAGTCGTAGAATAATTCATTTCAGCTTTATTTAGAGTTTTTAAAAAAGAACCGACAGAATGGTTAAACCCATATTTTCCTTGACTTAATACCACTCCAACAGCGTAGTCAGATACATCTGTTGTTAACTTCAATGATGTACTAAAGTCAGGAAATTATAAAATAGGCTGTTGACATCGATGGTCCTTTAGTATTTGAAAATTGTTTTTTAGCACTTCAGTCTATTTAAATTTTTCCGCCTTTTTAAATTAATCTGATAATGGCTTAGCTATATTTCAAATATCCTTTATAAAGCGTCTTTTGTACCCTGCTAGTCCTTAAAATTATCTCATATTTTTCATAGTTTTTGTTTGGGGAAATTCTCAAACGGCCTGTAGTTTTTTAGGGTCTGGTTTAATTTCTTGTTGACTTACTATATGCCCAAGAAATATTTTTTTTTTTCCACAAAAATTCAACTTAATATGGCTGGAGTACCATATTCGCTGATTTAAGTGGTTAAAGAGTCCTAGTTTTACGATCACGATCTCCTAGATCTTTTGCGTCAATAATAATATCATTTAAATACACTAACATTTAACTATTCTATAAACCTCTTAATATACGATTCATTAGTCGTTGGAACGTGACCAGTGCACTTTTCAAACCTTTGGACATACATTTGTATTGGTAATGGCCATGGAGTGTCGTAAATGATGATGTTTCATACCTATTATGTTCAGCCATAGGGATTTGTTGAAATCCACTTGCTAAATCAAAAACTGAAGAATGTACGAATCCTCCCGACTGGTCTTTAATATCTGCGATATTTTGGTAGGGGAAATGCATTACTAATAGTATTTTTATAAAGTTTTTTAAAATTAATCACTACCCTTTATCTTGGACTTTCATGGCTACCAGGTTTCGTAGGAACAATCCAAAGAGGTGAGTTTTACGATGATGACGAGGGCTCAATTATTTTATCGTCAAATATTTTTGCTACCTATTCTTGTGAAACTTTTTCAAGTACCAGTTGATGATGATATTGCTTGGTGTTAATAAGGATGTTATTTTTCGTCGGAATTTTATAAGCAACAAAATAAGTACAGGGAAAAAGGTCTCCCGGCTGCAAAAAGATTCATGGAGATTCGGAAATCAATCGTTATATTCCGTCTCGTATTTTCAGGTTTAAGTAGTCAGCACGCATAAGTCCTTTCAAATCTCTTATACTATCTTGTGTATTTTTGATGGCTGGTCTCTCATATTCACGACTCGTATCGGGATCAAACTTAGGTACAACGTTGTCGGAGGGTAAAATTTTTCTTGGATCTATTTCAATCGTATCATCATCTCTATTGGCAGTTATTGTCATAATGTTACATTGACCGTTCCTATTTTCTACTATTCCTTTTTCTTAATATACGTCACTACGCCCTGCGTTGATTTATGGTAATAATCCTTTAGTAAAACTAGCAATAATTAAATTAATTTTTTCTATTTGACGTGTTTGAGGCTTGACCATATACTTAGTTGGTTTGCTAGTAATTTTTTGTTTCTTTTTGAGGCAATTTTGTTCTACAATTGGAGTATTTTTACTGTGTTTATTAGCATAAGGTTCTAGTGTGTATTGGTTATTTGATTTATTATTTTTATTGTACATTCTACTTTCAATAATTTCATAACTATTTGGCTTCAGAAAATTATCACCTCTTTCTAATCAGATCAATCTGTTAAAATAATTTCAAAAATATAAGTCAGTTTTTATGTCTTTAAATTCTTTATGTTAAAGTATATTTAATTTTTTGGGCCAACCTACGATGTATTTATCATAATATTTTCGTTGATCAATTTTCTCGTTAAGGCACTCTGTCTCTTTGTTAGTATAAAGGGTTGTGGCAAAGATTTGACTTTTCCGTGCTTGATTCTTATGTTTTATTGCTTTTTGTTTTTTTATCCCTTTCCAACTTCTCCATTACTTTGAAAGTCTTAAAAAAACAGTTTTCCTCGTATAGCCTTATACGTTTTTCCTTTAATCGAAGCTTGGTGGGGTATAATTCTGGTAAGATTTAAAATTTTACTAGTCTCTACACGTGAATATAAGTACAACTGATCTAATTCAATTGGGTTTGTGGTGGTGGCATTATCGGAAATGAGTATGATAAAAGGAATTTTCCCTTCTAGGATTGACAACCTTATACTTGTAGGCTCGTCGTCTACACCGAGTCCCTGGCATGTACCGATGTAGGAGGTTTCGATTATGTTGCTATGTTTAGTACTTGCGCTAAAACATTTGGTGAAGGGGAGGAATTTTGCCTCGAAGGTCACTTTGGAATGACGATTGGGGTGAGCCGCCTGAGAGCTTAAATGATGTGGAAAATAGTCATCTTCTGGTTGGTACTGATTTTTAAAGTTCTGATTCTAATAATTAGGGTTAAAACTTCGTTGGCTAAAATATTTATTTTAGTGGTATCTACCATAATTCTGAGCTCTACCTCGGTATTTTTGGTTATACCTAGGATCAAAATTAGCATTTCTCTTTCAGCGTAATAATCGTTAGTATTTTCATTAATATATCGTCCAAAATTATTTAGATAATAATAAGAGCCTTAAACTTTTTAATTAATTTTTGAAATTACGATCTTTATTCTAATTCTGATAACTTTTAACATAAATTTGTTCTTTACTATATTCTTTATATTGTCTTTTATGATTTTGATAATTATTATACTGCCTACAAGTGTGATGATTCTGATTGTATATATGTTGTTCATTAACTTGTGCTGTTTGATGTGATAGAAATGGCTAATTAGGGTGCCTATTCTGCTGTTAATATAAGTTATTAAGTGATTTCTAAAATAACTACGAGGTAGTCCTTGGTATCGTGTATGCAGGATTATACCTGCTCATATTTGGCTTTCCAATCTTAACGCATAATCGAAGGCGTTGGATACATAAGTAGGGTATTTTCCATCTACTTGCTGGATTATTATAGGTGCTAGTCTTTTTATTAACATGTATAATGGCATGTCTTTTATAGGGGTCATCATGTGTGCGTTGTATGTATTGCCCTTCTGTTTTATCAAGGCCTTTTTAGCACCGCTCAGCAGTAGATTTACATATAAAAAATATTTACTAACCGATTGACCTTGTCATTAAAGTATATTATTAAAGCATATTTTTTTTGAATGGGTTATAAATCCTTCGAGGCTTTCGAAATCTTGGCCCCTTACGCTTATGCGTGTGGCACCTCATAGATCCTGCAATACTGCTTTATTATATTAATCTTTATAATCATCTCTGACCTAGCTTTCTCCATTTCTAACATCTTCTATATAATCCTCTAGTGGCATACTTTTCTCATCGAATATAGTAATGGATTCAACTGCATGCTGAAATGAGAAGTGGGTGATGAGAGACTTTATCAGCGCTTCGGCTACTGGCATATGGCATTATCGTTTTTATTGACCGTTTTCTTAGTTGTATTATTCAGATCACGAAATTTTTTTTTTTCTTCGCATTTATTTTTATTTTCTAGTTCTTATCTGTGTGTACATTATGAAAAAGAATAATACAATTATTTTCTTTAATTTATTTGCTTCTGAAAAATATTCTTTTAAATCAGTGACATTCATCGCAGAGGACATAAGTAGTTAATAATTGAATATATGTATATATATATATATATATATGTGTGTGTGTGTGTGTGTGTGTGTGTGTGTGTATTTGTGTATGTATATGTCTCTAATATGAGTGCTTGCTTAGCGAATAGATGTGCAATAAGTTTGCTTTAATTTTGGTAGGTATACGTCTGCCGACGGAAACATAAGTACTTATGCTATGTATGTCCCCAGAAACTACAGTGAGAGAGTGTAATCAATAGCGCTTATATGATATCATCTGCTTTAAGCAAGAGAGTATATGGCACAGGGATTTATAATATGGCATGTGCAGCTATATATCTTAATTGTTACGCCACCGTGATGTAGGGCTGATTTAAAGCTCTTATTCTGCGTTGAATGAAAGTATTCGTCTTCTAGCGCACTCAAATATTATGTCACTGTATCTACTCTCTGCCACTAACTAACATACATACTGTTAACAGCGTATGGATCTGTGTTTGTATTCCCACGCACTGGTGCAAGTAGTTGACAATCCATGCCCTGACGATGTTATTCCGAATATACTGTGTATATGAATACAGTACTCATATGTTTGCTTATATAAGTTGCTTGGTCCTTTTTGTTTACTCTGCCTGGGACTTATATGAATTTATTATATATAACTACACTAGGGGCATGAATTTCGTGCATCATGTATCAAAGTACATATATTTTACAGTCCATTATAGACAAAAGTGTGTGCTTGAATATCGGGCAGAGCACGAATGCTGTGCTATACAACTATATTCCCTGTTACGTGCAGTTCGTTACATACAACAACTCCAATCCTACAGAGAGTCTCTCTAACTTAGTTTTAGAGTAAGAGTAAGAGTTTCTTAGAGTAAGAGTATTCTTCTTACACTGTATACTGACGCACGCCTCTATCTCTAGGCATCTGGAAGTAATCCGACTGATCCAACACTTGTTTTCCTAGAGTGAAATTGTCTGTATCTTTTTTTTCTATTCACGATGGTTATACATTTCTAAAAATATATAACTCTTTATAAAAATATGCACTCTGACCTTATACGGTGAATAATATTAATACACCTATATGAGTGTTCTATATATGCAACACGCAATTGAAGTTCGTAACAATCCTAAATAAGGAAAGATAAGATTCTGATAAGTTTCGAGTTATACGTAGAATATTAGTGAAAAACCAGACTTTTTATTACTTTTTCTTTCATTTTCAGAGCTCCCTTTCTGAGAAGATGATGAATTTCAAATTCTTTGTTAATTCCTTCTTTAAAACTACTGATTCTATTTTACGATAATAAGGTGTTTAATTCATGCAAATTATGTGTCAGAGATTTCATTAACTTTTATTTTAAGAATAATTGTGTGTACATGAGAGAAATTACTAAATTATATTAAACCCTCACTCCATTTTTAAGAATTTTCATTTTACAACGAACAATAATAAGTATGAATATGTTTGTGCACATGTATTTGTTATTGTGATGGATCGCTTTAAGTAGCAGATCTAGGGTAAAAAGTGTCTGCTATTTCAGTAAAACTAATGGGGATAATCCGCTCTGGTGAGCAGATTCAGGGTTGGGATTAAAAGACTGCTCTGGCTAGCAAATCTTGAATATAGAATGTCCACTACTGAAGCAGGACTAAAGAAATACACCGACCTGGTTCGGAGATTCAGAATAAGAAAAGCATATTTTGTCTGTCTCGTAAGTTTGTAGTATAAAAAATAACTATTTTTTAACTTTTTTACTATTATTTAAAACACAATATTATCTTGTTTTATACCTTTTTCCATTTTATAACAGTCAATTTTAACTGTTTAAATTATTGTTAGTTTATAAATGTAATATTAATTATTTCGTACTTACTTACGTTTTGTCAATTTTAACAAAGTACTGCCAATACCATTCCCTCTGAAAAGTCACAGCATATGTATGCATTTACGCACACTGTAGCATATGGGGTATTACACGTCGTTTATAAACATCCTCATTTTAAATGGCGTTTAGTGCTTCATTAAAAATAGCACTAAGAGAAAAAGTAGTGAACAAAAAAAAAGCTAGAGACCACAAACCATGCTCTGCTACCAATTTTTGTTTAATGCTAATTGTTATCATTTACTTTTGCCCTTGGTTTGAAACCAAAGATTTTTGACAACTATCTCACGCTCCTTCACAAGCTGCGGGACACAGATAGTGTTACCGTTTGTTTATTTAAAAAAAAGGGAGACAGTTCTATAGAATATCAGTGTTAACTTATATTTTTTTCCCCTTGGAACTTGAATACTGACGACTCAACTTTCATTATTCATTCGAATAACTTGAATTCCTTTTTTCCATTTCGCTTATGTTAATTTATTTTATAATAACTGAAATTTTTTCTTTTCATAGCTTTTATATCAATTCATTTTATATTGCTTGTACACAAAAAAAAAAAAAAAAAAAAAACAGAGGAAGGACAGAACGTCTGGTGGCTTTTTTTAAATTGGTTATTAGTGTCTGCACTTGATGATTGGCAGCGGGCTACTAATTAAAAAGCCACGTAAAGAAATGCACCTTGTACAAAATTTTAGTAAATATTTCTTTGTCTTCTTGATATGGGGCTGGTACTTGCTGACTTTATGCGATTAGACTTAGTGGCTCGCTTTGGTTGTCACTTGACACTTCTGAGAGCCACGAAGTAAACAATCAGTTTTATTAGGTGATGACTTTTGTTAAGAATGACCTTTTTAAGAGTCTTAAAATTTTATTATACAGAGAAGAAATATCATATAAAATAGGATAAAAAAAGAGACTTTATTTAATAATGAAAGTAGTCACTTAACATATCGTGTTGCTTGTATATTATTTTATTCATTTGATGGTTAAAAATATTTCTTATTTTCGTTGAATAAGACTCTGACTTATTGATTTACAGAATTTATTTTCATAAATAATAATTTCTTTTTACACAGTGTGGTAATAACAGTAATATATTACCTCGTATTAGTCGTCCCTTAAATGCAAAAACGTAGTCTTTGCTTAAATTTAGCCACTTGTTCTGAAGTAAAATGTAGAACTACGAGCTTAAACTCTTTATTTTTATAAAATTTTTGCGTTTAATAAACTATACTTACAACTTCTAAAAATAATGCCATTTTTTGCAGTTTATATTATTTAACAGTTGTTAAAGGTTTATACTCAAATACATAAATGAAACAAAAACTTTTTAATGTTTTGTCATCATGTTTTATTATTAAATAATAAGATAAACATAAATGAGATGATTGTTTATTTATTATCATAAGTTTCATCAATTATTATATGAAAGTTGTAAGGTCAAGTTCTGTTTTATGTGAACATTTTTTTTCAAACAGTGGCTTTTATTTTCATTTCTTTTCTGTTTCCACTTAAAAAAAAATTTTGATGGTTATCTTGATAGAACCGCTTATAACTTACCATGAAATAATAAGAGTTTTCTTAAAAATAAGCCTACTCTATTAAGACTTTGACCTTAAGACAAATTTATTGTCGTAGAAAATGCCAAAATAATTAAAAATCGATTATGATCCAGAATAACAGGTTATGTTCAAGTGTTTTCAGTGTTTCAAATTATTCTTCTATTGAAAACTGTATTTTTAATTTTCTTTTAAGTTATTACTTCTTTATTTGTATTTTACTTTTGTAATTTAGTAATTTCTTACAGTGTTGGATCACAAAGTCTATCTGATGTATCTAAATTCTTCAAAACCGGTCAATCTACATTTTTTCGGCTGTTCACCGATATACAGAAAACCAACATATATAAAAATTAAAAATTCTCCATAGAATTCAATACTGTATTTTTAAAACAACTGACAGTCATGGGTCTTACCGAAAATTGCGGCCAAAGTTGGTCGAAAACATGTTTTTGCGTTTAAAAAATAGAATATGCTTTGGAGTAAAGAAAGTTTCATACATAAGTTACAGAATTAATTATTATCGATCGATCTAGCCTGGTCCGATGTTAAAAAATTCTGAAATAAAGTGGTAATTAAAGTAAAACCGTTAAAAATCGCTTTTTTTTAAAACGCTTGTATCTCTTGAAAAAATAAAAAATTAAAAGCCACACTTAAACAAAATGTAGCTCTTGGAAAGCCAAACAAAAGCGTTTTTGAAAATTTGAAAAACAATGAAAAGTTTTTGCAAAAACCGATTTTTTCGAAATAAAAGCATTTTCTTTTAATGCCAATAAATCATAAACCCGTAAGTTTTCATAAGCCTTTCGGGGCTTGAAATTTTGTTTAATTGTTGCCATAATATGTTAAATTACTGCGCGCTTTTTTGATTGATCGGTAATGTGCAAAAAATCGGTCAAAAAATCGGTATTTTTTCCCAAAAAAAAAAAAAAATTAAATATCTTCAAAAATTAAAACTCCATACAATCGTCGTTATAATTATGTAATAACTAGTATTTTTCTGTAAATTTACAAATAAAAAAATCAACTCTCTAACCTTCTGAAGCCGAGAAATTTTTTTTAATTTTTTTATTCCTGTGGCGTCATTTTTTAATATTTAAGGCTTAAATTTACATGAGTTAAAGTTTAATACTTACAGATTTCATGAAAAATTTCTAAATCAAAGTCAGTCATTACCAAGCCCTGGAAAGTCAGTAACAGCTTGGCGCTCGTCGTAAACACAGATACTTTGCGCAGCAGAGTACCTTTAGAGGGGGAACCTGCAACTCGGCATTCTCTGTGGCTTTACCTGAGGCATCTGCTTATTTTTCATAGGTATACAGTAGCGTACACATAGTTCTAAATAACCACATTTAAAATACTACATTGGACTTTTATATATTATATTAGGCTGCGATACAATCTCCTGTTTTTATAAACAAGCCAAAAATGAAATTTGTAAAGTTTTTGACAAGCGACACGAGCTGCTCCAAAATTTCGAAGTTTTTTACGATAAAAGTACTCCGCACACGGTTATTGCTCAAGACAGATGCAAAATAATTTTTACCTTATACTGTACAAAAAAATTCATGGGTACTCTGAGTGACTTAAAGTTTGCTCAGTTTAAAAAGTCTGCATCTAAATCATCATTTAACTTGGCAAATCTACCACCTACTGAGGGTGCTGCAGCTCAACATTTCTATTGCACTTTTTTACAACTACAAGCATGGCTTTGAAATTCACTTGATCCAGAACGATGGGGTTAGAAAATCGATGGCACGAATCTGCTCCCCATATGTAGCTCTGATCAAATAAATCCCAGAAGACATTTTAAAAACAATAGCCTGCCGATTGGACAGTCTGGAGATAGACAACACTGCCTTTTTTAAAGCTCTTGTTTAATCGGTGTTCTCAGTCATGTTCTGCACTGCCCTGTGGTTCGTTGCCTTCTGTCTTTCTTTCAAATCGCCTATTCAGCGTCTTAGGCTTGTTCTTTCCTTCGTTGCCGCACTCCTTTTGGCTAGAAGTTTATTGTTATCAGTTGTCTGTCTTGAGAAGTTATTAATAATTTATGTGTGAGTGGCATGTCTGTCCTTTTTCCCGTCATATTCAATAGTAATTATTTCATCTTTTATAATCTTCAGCTTTCTCAGAGCGGCTAGGCTCGCTGATTCCTTTATCGAAACTCTGTCGTTATATTAACTGATACTAATTTGGCCAACAATCACATCGTCTCTTTTTTTATCAGTTAAAGGTTTAGTTTTTTTTCCTTTGATCGTTTTAAATTATGCTTTTTTTAAACACCCAGGTGAGAGATCAAGCCCGTCCAAACTTTTAAAAGTTTTCAAACTTTTCGTATTTTTCGCAAACTTAAAACACAATGCCACATATTTTTTAATTGGACGTGATATTTTATCAAACTCTGATAGCTCAGAATTATTTTGGAGAAAACGGCGACTCACTCTTTCTCATTCGCGAATATTAATTAATCGTTGTCTATCCTTGTAAATAAATCCCTCACTAGATCTTCTCCACAAATATCCACACCAAATTAGAAAAATCACATAAACGCGTCAATTACACTCTCATCTAGAATACGGCCATCGTTACACTAGTATATCTGCCTGCTGCTGAGAAAAAATACAAAAAAGAAACATATAATTGTGTGTAAATGACAAAACATATGTAACCATCGTGCGTGCAAATAGCAGCCAGATCCATCCACCCCTTTCTCACAGCGTAAACAGAAAATGTAGAATACATACTGCCTGGGGCGCCAGGATACGGTTCAAGAAAAAAAAGATGGTATATGAGCTGCCCATGCGTGCACACATTCATACAAACACAACACATACGCGCGCACTCTGGGAGTGTAGAGAAAAAGAAAACGAGCCAATCACCATGATTACGCCGTGGTAATGGCATCCTGCTCGTGAGCTGGCGTGAGCGAGCAAAAGAGGGAGAAAAATATCGGTTGTGTTGAGAACCACTGATAGCAGGCATCAGGGCATTCGGGGCAAGCCAGGCGTCCGGCAGCCCGTACATTACATATTACCTACATTTACGTCATAAATACCTATAGTTCACTGCATGGCGCACATGTACGGGGCACCTGCCTGCCAGGAAATTTAAAGGTTATATTTATTAGTACTTATTACCAGCTAATATTAGAGCTATCCAGCCAACCGAGTGTAACCCAACAACTCAAATATAAGATGCTGAAAATTGTCGTAAGCAGTGAAAAATTAATTTATGGTTAAAGTTGTATTATTCGATACTGCAGACTACATAGACTGTACGATGGTCTCTTAATCTAATTGTCCCAGAGAAAACGATTTGACGAATTCATTAAGTGAGAAATAAATAATGTGTCAGAAATTGGTGATTTGTTGGAGGCAAGAAAGAGAAATTAAATACACAAGTGTATTTGTGTTTCCTCGTCGTATTTATTTTTGCGACGTTTCGCTGGATATTTGTGCCAGCCTCGTTACATCAGGCTTGTAAATGTCTGCAAGTCATTTGATACATGTTGAGAGAATCTGTTACAGGTTATTGTGAAACCATAAATTCACACGTCAAAGGAAAAGAATGTAAGGAATGAATAATAAATAAGCTATTATTTCAACCAAAGCTAAAAATGTTGCTAGATTTTGCAACCAAATATCCTTGTACTCCACTGCTCAAAAGATAGCTCATCATTTATGAAAAAAACAACTGATTCGTATTTTCGTCTTTAAGGTGGCATGGGCGATTTTCACTGGAATGATAAAAATCTCTAAAATTCTGAAATTATGTAAATAAATTATGCCGAATTTATTTGCAATAAAAAAATATACTGGGGTCAACGACTCAATTTTCTTGCAAATCGCTACTAAAAACTCACAAATTTAGCTCGTACTCTTATGGAGAGTGGTACAAAATCGACTATATCTTCTGAAATCTATGATAAATCTCAATAATTTTTTATGGATTTTGTGTATTCTTTCGCAAAGAATCCATTGAATTTTTTAGAATATTGGGTCAACGACTTAAATGAAGAGGAAATCGGGAAAACAGTATAAAATACTACTGTGGCTTCTGCCTGAACATCTCTTAATTTTCACAATTATCATTTCATGATACTTCTCTATCAATATCTTAATCTCGTATCTTAGTTTTGTAAAAATACCTATATTTCCTGAAAAATATACTGTCAAAAAGTGTTGATTTATTAGGGGCCCCTACGGCACCTAGGTACGGTACTAACCACCCAAGCCACCTTCACTTTCACAAATGTCAGTACATTAAGCTAAAATATAAAAATGTTATAAATAATTTGTTATTACGTGTCCTNAATGGTATTAGTACCTGAACAGTCTCACAAGCCACCTTATACAAGTTGAACTAAATCAACAATTTTTTTTTCGACGAGTATAAAATGCTGTTCAATCTACTGGTGCAATTTTAGGAAGTGTTCACGTACTGGTGCTTTTACCTTACGTCGAATTCACACAAATGTCAGTACATTAAGCTAAAATATAAAAATGTTATAAATAATTTGTTATTACGTGTCCTTGTTTTTCTTTTTTTTTTCTTTTTTTTTTTTAGTCGTCAGAAGCACTAGAGAATAAATGCAAATTATGACCAAGTAATACTCCAACCATCATAAGTCGAAGTATGAAAACAGTTGTACTTGCAGCTTACAACTCAGCCAGTATAAATACATATTTTGTAGATATCTATAAGTCAACAACAATTTTGGGTACCTATACTTCTAGAAGTGGGTGGGGAGAGGGACTACACAGAATTGACTCGAGTATTAAACTTGGGGCTCAAACAGTAATAGCTAATCAATTACATAGCGCAGTTTGTTATTATATTTCTGTCTAAGCTTCTGTTTTGTCTTTCAGCTTATAATATATCTATATATATAATGTATAATCGTGTCATACTGACTGCTGATCGTGAGTATCCGGATTCTTTTAGTGTTTGGAGAATAAATTACATCCGGAGAGTCTGCTATTTTTCGTATGAATGAATGTCTATAAAATATAAAAAAATGGTATATGTAGCAACTGTAGGATTATAGTTAGTTTATTCATTATATTCATTCAGTAGATAAGTCAATAATACTCCTCGTTCTTATTATTTCTCTATTTACGTTCAGCCCACAATTCTATTGTATCTATTTTATTGCTACATTCAGTGATCATGCCTTCTTCTAAAAAAGCAACGGAAAAGACAAAACGACAGGCACACAGATACGCAAACCTCATCGCCCAGCATGTTTCAACACTAAAGGAGATCGATGTAAACAAGTACAGTCCAGGATCGTTGATACATAAGGTAAAATAAGTATTACTGCGTGATAATTCATTCATCATTTAATACTACTACTAATTATTACGTAGTTCTTTGCAAACCATGTAGTTTTAAACTTGTGTTAAAATATAAGTTCTTAGATTGTTACAAACTATTAGATTTAAGACTGTTTCGGATTAATTTTGGTGCTTATTGGTACGTTGTACTTAAATTAGAGTGTTGACTTCTATTAAATGTCATGTCTGCTCGCCAATTACTTTGCTTGCTACGTACACTTACGTGACGGTAGCTAACATTGAAATAATAATTTTAGATGGCAAGTGCCGAAAAAAAGGGGGGGGGGAGCAGCCTATCGTAATAAAGTACAAAATTTTTGGCCAGAAAACGATTTGTATCTTAAATCACTTGTCGCAAATCACCTGCTTTGCCGGAACTTCAATGTCACAAATGTCAACAGGATTACGGAAAAAAAATTGAGAGTTTTGTCTTTGTTTGATGGTATTGGCACAGGTAGGTCCTTTGTATATTTTTTAATCAGTAAAACAAAGAGACAACTCTGCTGTTTACTTGGAAAAGGCAGGACGTGGCTTTTCTCTTCAATTACGAACTACTCTACATTAGATTGCAAAATAGATACGTACATCAGACAAAAGGCAAATCACAGATTGTCTGGGAGTATATTTCAGTGGTAGAACAATTAATTATTTAAAAATTGGAGCTGTCGTTTATTAATCATCAATCCACAAATCTCTCTTTCTCATGATAAAGAATAATTCGACTAATTGACAGTTATCTGGGTTGTCTCATTGTTCCTCTGAGAAGACCAATTAATTTATATTTTATTTAATAGAACTCACAGTATTTTATCTACGATTTCTTAACTTACATTTAATTTCAGGCCTTGTAGCTCTGGAAAGACTTGGATCAGAGGTGGAAAGTTATTACAGCAGTGAGATCGATAATAACGCTCTAATGGTTACCGTCGTACTCGAATCCCTACCGTCGTGACTTAGATGGTAACATAACATTAATCAGTACTCTTTAAAATTTGTACAAAAAATTTATAAATTTCCTTACTGTAATTTTTTACCCCCTTCAAAAACTTAAAAATTTTGGAACAGGCATATTATTTTTTTAATACAGCTGAATTCTGAAATTGTTGGAAAAGCATAACGCAAACACTGACGTATATTGGCTATATGAAAATGTAGCATCAATGACCAACAAATCAAAATGTAAAATCAGCAAGTAAGCATAAAAAATGTATAGTATAAACAAACAAATTAATGGCAAAAACCATTTGTCGACAAAATCCTGGAGCGAGATCCATTACTCGTGGATGCAGCTGATTTTTCTGCTCAACGTAGACGCTGTCTGTTTTGGAGCAACATACCAAATATAGACATTCACAAAACAAAGATTCATCTTCAAGAATTTCTTGCCGCGAACTTTGACCGCCAAGCGTCGGTGGAGATACTTGGAACAATTAAGGTAAAAGTACCAGTACGTGAACAATTTTTTCATAAAGTCTTTGTTTTCTCATTTTTATTGAATTTCTGATTTGCACAACAACAAAACAGTCATTGCGCCAGTAAGTTGATATTTTTTCCTTTGAAAAAAAAAAACAAAAAAGTTTTTCTAGGTCACGTGTACAATTAATAAATCAATTTTAAATTTTTTTTACCAATGACCCAGTAGATAAACAGCGTGTTCAGGTATTGGCACAGATACGTAGTTTTGACCGAGTACTTGAACATCCCATGTTAATTAAATGGGAGAGAGGTTATGTTAGCTGCCTTCTACTGATTTCTATTTTTATTGTGTATTGCAAATAACCAAATCGAAAAATTTCTTTCTAATTTCATTGGTAACATATTATAAAAACTATAACGACTGGCTTGACATAATATTATTATTGATTAACAGTGACTTCAATCGTTTTTATGTGTTAGAGTACTGGGCATAGGTAAAACCTAATGGTATTAGTACCTGAACAGTCTCACAAGCCACCTTATACAAGTTGAACTAAATCAACAATTTTTTTTTCGACGAGTATAAAATGCTGTTCAATCTACTGGTGCAATTTTAGGAAGTGTTCACGTACTGGTGCTTTTACCTTACGTCGAATTCAATGTTCCTGGAAAAAAGTGAGAAATAAAAATTCTTATACTACGGATAATCAATGAATTTTGTTTAGCATGGGTACGAAGTGTGTCAGAGGCCTCAGGTTGAAACCAATCAGCACTTTGCACCCCCCAAGAAAAACGTACGTAACGTATCGTGTACCATATTTAATTTTTACAACAGATAAAGTGGTTACTATGAATGGCAAACTAGATTTGTTGTGAATTACAGAAATTGAACAATTATTCGGTTTACCTCCAAACTATACGGATGTGGCCAATCTGACCAGGACAGCTCGATCAAGTCTTCTTGGAAAATCTTGGTGTGTTAAGACCATTATACTGTTATTAGCACCATTAAAAAAATTGTTCATAACAAAACAAAACCTAAATAGTTGTCAGATTATCAATATTATAATACATGCGTTAATGTATTATTTGTTTTCCTCATATTTATTTTTTCATGTTACGCTTCTCAGTAAACTGTGCATACTATCCTTATTATTTCAACCAATTACAAGTCTTCCATTTTTAAAATAAAAAAAAAGACGCATTTCTGTACAAAAGTGAAGTCATTATTTATTGGATCCACGCAGTTATATTACGAATCTCTATATATCGCATGACATTTTTGTTTTACGTAAACTTACTCTCACTCTTGTTTATGTGCTACATTAATTTTCATTTACAGCACAGTACAAATGAAATCAACAATTTTTGTTGGAGTTTAAAAGTTTCTTTACTAACTCATGGATATCTTTTAGACATTCAAGTTGCTTTGCATCATGAATACTGTGGGTTTCTCCTTCGGTCAAAATATTATTTTTTATTTCTTCAATTCTTGAGCGCATGCTATAATAGCTCTTTCTGCATTTTCCATGGCATCAACTGCATCATATGCAGCTGACGCTGTGTTTGCTAAAAAAAAGAGAAAACCCGTGTCACGATACACAGTTAATTGTGTCACAATACAAACTTATAATGTTTAATAAGATGTTTGAGAATACCCCTTTTAAAAGGTTTCGAAGACTCTGCTGAATTTGAGGTGCTTTGATCTATGTTGTTTGCAGTGCTGCGTAGTTGACTTGTTTCCCTTACATCATTATTTTCAATTGTTAAATCTACTTCCAAATCACTACAGTCTATAATATAAAGTTGTTTGTATGTTGTATCTCTTGTCGATTGACAAACGAAGTCTACCTTTATTTTATTAATTTTTTTACAGTATCTAGATACCCGCAACCTTGCACCGTGCACGGTTCACGGTGCACATTACTCATACAGTCTTGCAAATAATTTTCACGTGTACTGTGTACAGCACACAGTGCACGTTGCACGAAATTTTCCATAGTTATTTTGCAGTAATGAAGGGTGTGTCTGTATTGTATATATAAATATTTTTTTTTACTTTGGAGCGGGCGAAGTGAGCAGTGCTTTAAAGTTAAAAACATTTAAATAATATGGGATTTTTATACTTCGACTATGTATGTTTTTTTTTTACACTTTCAGTCATTTCTCCAGAATTATGAATTATATCGTTGAATTAGATTACTTAGATTGGATAAATTAATTTCTTCCAGCTCAAAATAAACAAGTTAAAAAATTTAGATTTTTAGATTTTTGTTCTTCTAAGGCTTCACAGACCGAAATCTAAAATTTTTAACTTGCTTATTGTTGGTTGGAAGCAATTGATTTATCAAGTAATTAAATTCAACGATACGATTAAGCGATATGAACAAAAAATACGAAAGTGGTCGATAAAATTAAACAAAGTTGAAGTATAAAAATCACATGTTATTCAAATGTTCTTAACTTTAGAGCGCAAGTGCATCGCTCGCTTCATTTGCTCGGAAAAAAATTAAATCGGAACGTTGGATAGCACCAACAGTAGAGTTGCTAACAGTATATACATCACACTAGACATTTACGTTTTTGATGAAGTGGACCGTGCACGGATGTTGGGTACCCAAGCACTACCCTTTTTTTGTTAAACACATACCTAAATTCAAGGTATGTGAAGACTCGTCGATATTTAATCCTGTTTCAGTTGAAGTTGGGGATACTGTTACAGTGGTTGGCAGTGACAACGAACAACCTGCCACGTCCACAGTACCTGCTAAATTATTTCTGGTGGAAACCGTACAGCATCTTGCGGTACATTGTGATGACTTTCCTGGAGAAACAGCAACTGATATTGAGGTGGTATTATTGTCCTAAGCTGAAAAGTTGCTGCTTGGATTCTTAAAGTTGACTTTCTCTTGCACCTTTTTATCTCTTCTGATTTTGTCCTTAACCGTCTGCAAAAACAACATGAATTTAACTCGTAGGTTATTTATTACAATAGTTATTTGACTAACGTAATATTCATCAAATCCTTTGCCAATCAGGAACAGATCTAGCTGGTGGTCCCAAGTTATTTAATTCGTTTTTCAGACTTTTCCACTCATTTTTTGCATTTGCATTAAAATAAACATTTTGCTATTAGTATTCAAAATACGACATGGATAATTTCTATTTTTGCGAAACAGTCGAGAATAGGATTATTTACAAATACATAACATAATAAACGAATAGCTGGAGTACTTACCTTTTTTCCACACATTCCTCCATTGTAAGAGTACCTTATAGCGAAAATAAATGCAATATAATTGTGAAACTACTGGGAGTGGTAGTATGGGACTGCGAAATTTGTTTTAACCTTGACTTTTGTAAGGACAAAGAGCTAATACTCCACCAGGCATGCTGGGCACCAGTACTCGATTAGTCCTATATATACTTTTACATTGAAAATTTAGCCTAACCTTCAGATAAGACTTAATAGGTTATTAGGACGATAGTGTCGGTAAGTAGATAAATACGTTTTTCTGTGATCGGTCGGTCGGTCGGTCTGGTTCCGGTCTACCGACCAACCCACCGACTGACCACAAAAAAAATAACCACTGTTACTATAGCTTAACGTGAAGTTACTTGCTTCTTATGGAGGTGGCGACCTAGCAAGCTTGGCTCAGATGCAGTGAGCAGAAGATAAATATCATGTAAATAGGTTAACAAAATGTATGATTTTTCTTCTTCAACCTTATTGGCTGGAGTCTTGGCTCCCTGGCGCCATCTTAGCCAAGCTTGCTAGGTCGCCATCCCCATACCTAATTGTTAGACATAATCGAGTGGTGGTGGTCAACATTTTGAACTGTCTTCCCTCTTGATACCAACTAAAAACCAACTAAGTATTATGCAGAACGTTAAATATGTAGAAAGGCGGTACATAATCAAGTAACGATAAGTATTAATATTTCGTATCTTAAATACAATTTTCATTCTTTTATCATAACCTATGTGCACATTTGTACTTTGGTAGTAGTGATCTATTTAATAGTTGCATATTTTACCCAAATTTGATATTATATTCTACATTATCATTATTTATCATGTTTCTTTAAAAATAGGTATGCTATGACTCCTTTTCAAATGGAGTTTCTCATTGGTTTTATGGAATTACATACGAACTTTGCCTTAGGGAAGTTCAAAGGAGACCCAGATCCAAAAGCTACACAAAGAAGAATGTGGGCCGAATGAATTCCGAAGGAAATGTAAAAACTGTGTCATCTTGGCAGCGAGTGAAATAAATATCGAATAGTTTTTAGTGGGTATGTGCTCCTTTTTTATTAATGAGTTCTTTCTATTTTTAGTATTGAAAAACGATAAAATCAGATGCAAAACGTGAAAATGCTAAAATAAATGCATATCAAAAACGCACCGGCAATCCTGTTGGCGAAGATCCACCAGAAATGTATCAAGTGTACAGAAGAGTAATCAACATCGTAGGATGCCGTCATGGCAACGGTCTTAGTTTGACACTAGAATTAGGTTTAAAATTAATTTTTTTTTTATTCCTAAAACGTGTTCTAATAGTTTAAATCTTTTTCATCATAAAAAATTGTTTCTTTGTTATAAAACACGTTGAAGTAATAAATTTGTTTTGTCAGTGAAATTTGACTATTCTCCATTTTGTAATAACAGAAAAAATTGTATAATTAATAAATATGTAATTATTAAAAAGGAGATCTCCATGTCTTTATCATCCTAAATAGGTTTGGAATAGGCTTCAGAAAATTTGGAAGTTCCACGCGTAAGCATGGATTATTTTTATTAATTACCCGCATTTGCTTTCACTACTTCCGACAGCTTAAAAAATCTCCCAAAATTCGAGCACATGTAATGATACATTTTCTATAACATAATAGAATTTTAGCTTAGTGTTCTATTATTTGAGTAAATTACCGATGAAAATCTGAACCAGATTTTATTTTTATAAATTACCAGCATTTGTTAGTATATATCAGTGCCCTCCGGTGGATTTGGAAATTCAAAGTGATCAGTGATCCGTTGGGGGCGAAATGTGAGAAAATAAATAAATACAAGTAAAGTGTATTTAAATTTTATTGCGTTGATTTATTAATGCGCAACGTTTCGCTGACAATATGCGTCAGCCTCATCAGGCTACAAAATTAAAATTAAAAACACACAATGAGTGATCTGGAAGGCTCAAACACAAAACACAATAAATTTTGATGTAAATTGTTACCACAGGTACGCGTGGATTCGTAAGTTTGGTTGACTTACTCGTCGTCTGTCGTGCTATCGACTGACAATAAATTACAACAACAAGCCAGCGCTTATATAGGCGGAGCCGCAAAGGTAGACGGTAAAGGGCGATGAACTTGATTGGGACATTTAAACTTTCGTAGTAATGGAAGGTATGCTCTATGAAAAGAAAGCACATCCTCCTTTCTATTGATGATGTGTTTGTCGAGTTTTATATAAAGCATTTCGGAAATAACTTTTTTTTTGTAATTGGATTCTTTGTCAAGGATTTTAAAGTTATCCCAATCGAATTCATGGTCAAAATTGATTTGGTGTGCATAAACAACGGAATCAGAGTTTTTACTTTTCATATGTTCACTAATGCGGACCTCCGCCGCTTGCTTTGTTTCACCCACATATGACGCAGGACAAATTTTACAATAAAACTTATGTACTACATTTGTCTGTTTATGTTCGTTCGTTGTATCTTTTCCTAAGCGGACGATATGCTGCAGTTTATTGTTAATAAGAGGGTAAATATTGTAGGGTTTTAACATGGTTGAAATTTTTTCAAAATTATTGTCAATGTATGGTATGCCAATTTTGCAGAGAGGGTAGGTGTTTGTAGTGCTTCTGTTATGATTAATATATTTCTGTCTTTTTAATCTGACCTTTATGTTTTTATTAATAAAGTTAAAAGGGTAATTGTTTTTCATCAACAGGTTTTTTACCCTAGCAATGTTTACACCGTGAAAACGTGTACTGGCAAGTAAGATCGCCCTATCAACCAAATTAAAAACAATATTTCTCTTATAGCTAACTGGATGACCAGAAAAATAATTCAAGATTCGTCCGGAAGAAGTAGGTTTTTCAAACCAGTCAAAATTATAATAATTAGAATTTCTTATAATCGTCAAGTCTAAAAAGCTGAGTTTCTTGTCAATCTCCATTCCATATGTAAATTGTAGTTTGGGATGATATGAATTAAAAATGTTTAAAATTTGCTCAATACGTAACGAAAATAAAAACATGGAATAATGTTATAGTTATTTTTTAAGATGGAGTGACAATCATTTTTCAGGTCGTCCATTACAAATTCAGCAAACAAAGGTGAAATAGGAGAACCCATTGGCGTGCCGAAAATTAGTTGATAAAAAATGTTGTCAAAAGTAAAAAAAGTATTATTGAACAAAAATTCTGTACATTGTCGAATTTCATCAACCGGGATTCGACATTTATTCATTATGGTCACAATACGTCGATTGATGCTCCATAGTACCAACTCTAGAGGAATATTAGTAAATAGGGAGCTGACATCTAAAGACATTAGTCCATAATTAGTAGTGGGTTTTATATTTTTTAGTTTGTTTTTCAATTCAAAGCTATTATTAATGTATAATATTGGAACGTTGACTGACTTCTTGAGTTCATCGTAAATTACTTTTGCTAGAAAATATGTAGGGCTATTGATAAGAGAGACGATAGGACGTAAAGGGGCATCGACCTTGTGAATTTTCGGCAAGCCATAACATTTAGCTAGAGTTGTATCTGTGAGCGACAAAGCGTTCGGATGGTATGTTCTAGAAAAGAAGCCGTTAGAATTGAGATTCTTTAAAATGTTAGAGGTTCTCTTTTTTAGAGAGTTTAATGGGTTTTTCGAAATAATTTTATACGTCGATTTATCAGACAGTAAATTATGCATTCTTTCCAAATAGTCACTTTTTTTGAGACAAACCGTAACGTTGCCTTTGTCAGCAGAGGTAAAAAATATATCGGGATTTTTGTTTAAAAAATTTTTTGTTGATTTTAAATTTTTTGAATATTGGCGGTCCTTTCTAGAAAAAGCTGGCTTTTGTTTACAAGCATTAACTAAATATTGAGATACATTGTCACGGATTTCGGTCTTTACTCAATCGTTCGTATCAAGGTGTGAGAGAACAACTTCTAGGTTTTTGATAATTTGACATCTTTAGGAATGGCTATATTCGTTAAATTGTGTATTGAATCATTATTACTGATTGTGGTGTTTGTTTTCGGTAAGATTTTTTAAAATTTTTTATGTAACGTATGATTTGATCTTCTATAGATGGTATTTTGTTTGATGTTGACAAATTTATAATGTCGTTTACGAATATTGTAGTCTAATTTTAATGACGCAATGTGATCTTTTGGGATAACTTTAAAATCCTTGACAAAGAATCCAATTACAAAAAAAGAATTATTTCCGAAATGCTTTATATAAAACTTGACTAACACAACAACAATAGAAAGGAGGATGTGCTTCCCTTCAATAGAGCATACCTTCCTTTACTACGAAAGTTTAAATGTCCCGATCAAGTTCATCGCCCTTTACCGTCTACCTTTGCGGCTCCGCCTATATAAGCGCTGGCTTGTTGTTGTAATTTATTGTCAGTCGATAGCACGACAGGTGACGAGTAAGTCAACCAAACTTACGAATTCTCGCGTACCTGCGGTAACAATTTACATCAAAATTTATTGTATTTTGTGTTTGAGCCTTCCAGATCACTCATTGTGTGTTTTTAATTTTAATTTTGTTGCCTGATGAGGCTAACGCATATTGTCAGTGAAACGTTTCGCATCAATGAATCAACGCAAGAAAATTTAAATACACTTGTATTTATTTATTTTCTCACATTTCGCCCCCAATGGATCACTGATCACTTTGAATTTCCATTACCAGCATTTGTTTTCACTACTTCCGACAGCTTGAAAAATCTACAAAAATTCAAGCACATGTAATGGTACATTTTCTACAACATGTTAAAATTTTAGCTAAGTGGTTTAACATTTGAGTAAATTACAGATGAAAATGCGAACCAGATTTTATTTTCGTAAATTACCAGCATTTGTTTTCACTACTTTCTACAGCTTGAAAAATCTACAAAATTCAAGCATATGTATTGATACATTTTCTACAACATATTAAAATTTTAGCTAAGTGTTTTAACATTTGTGAAAATTTAAGACGATCAACGTATAATGATTAGAACTGCCGTGGTCAGATGCACATGAGTGACGACTTTGATTTTCTCGTCAGGTAGGAACACTGTCCTCTGAAGAAAGCTTTAAGTTGAAATATAATGTCTTATCTTTGGGTCAGTATTAACACAAATATTGAATTTGATTTAGTTTGCATTTTGTTGATGTTTTATGTAAGAAGTACCGGAGTGACTTCCACGAGACTCCATAAAACTACTATTATTTTTTTTCTTATTATTACCAATTCCTAGGATTATATCGTCTTGTTTTGCTTTGGAAAATGAGGACAGTATTAAATCAAGATACATCATATAAGTATAAAAGTAAATATAATTCATAGGTAACCTTGCTGAAAAACTTTACCTGAGATCTAACCTGAGAAATTTTCTCATGCCAAAATCGCACTGGAGAAATTATTTCTTTCTGTAAAGTCTGTTTAATGTTAATTTTCTGCTTTTTGGTGCGCCTTATAATAAATAATATCTGCATAATACCGTAAAAACACCCGTTTTTAAGTATTTTTGTCTACTTCAAAAAAATAAGAAAAGTATTTAAAATATTTAGAATACAAAAAAAATGCTTTAAATAAGAAACTAATGTTATCTACATAATACCGTAAAAACACACGCGTTTTTAAGTATTTTTGTCTACTTCAAAAAAATAAGAAAAGTATTTAAAATATTTAGAATACAAAAAAAATGCTTTAAAACGTGTGTTAAAACGTATAATACAGATCACACTACCCATAAGGCACTTTAGAAAGCAGAAAATAAATATTAAACAGACTTTATGGAAAAAAATAATTTCTCAGGTGAGATTTTGGCATGAAAAATTTTCTCACGTGAGATCTCAGGTGAGATTTTTCAACAGGGAAGCGTTATTAAGACACCTGAAGTAAAATATTAAAGAACCTGACGATGATAGAACAAAAGTGATTGAGAAGTAAAAGAGTGATTGAAAAATTTTCAATATGCAGTAATATATATATTCTCTTGAAACAGTTTAATGATATTGAATTATATTAACAATGTTCTAAGAGTTATTTAACGTGTAAATTTAAAAAATAAAGGTCTTAAATCATATGTTGTAATGAATAGTAAATATAAATTTATTGATAATTTTTCAAAAGCGTTACAAACTGTTTGTAAAATTTTTTTTATTTTGTCTTCTTTTTCTTCACTATCTTCATTACGACTTACTACAGAATCCTTAAGTTGAACCAAGCTATGAAACATGTCTGTACTCCATGTATTATTCGAACCTGACAGAATGGAAATATGAATAACGTATAATCATTAATACAAATACACGTTAACAATATTCTCTTATGAAATTGGAAAACCTCAAATCATCAAAACTTACATTGAGTTAAATCAAGTAGAGTATCATTGATAATTTGAACTGTATTTTTAAAGCCAATCTTCCGTTCACTTTCATTGTGCGTTATAACGGACATGCATGACACAGTCTCCATGACAAGCATATTGATTGCTTTCAAAATGTCTTCAATTTTTACGGTGAGCTTGAAGTCAGCTATACTCTATGATGCTACGGATTTAATTGGTATTGACCACGTATCTGTCAAAAGTACAGCAATTGTTATATGTGAAAGTATGAAGATGCAAGTTGAATTCATAATAATTATGGGTTTTTCATTACTTGACTGTTGTGATGAATCAACATGAGTATTTTTTCCTGCCAGTAATACAGAAACTTTTGAATTACTCAGTGTTCCAGTGCACCTCACTGTTTTTAACTGCAAATCTAAGAAAAAATATATCTCAACTACTGTTAGCACTAATAAAACAGCATTCTGGTTCTGTCATTTTTGTTATTATATCTGTTATTGTAGGTTTTTAGTTATTATATACCTTTCTGAGCCGGTGAATGTTTAACTAGAGCACTGTCCATGTAAGTCTTAAAAAGCATTTTTTATGTAATTCTATAAAAGTTTAAAAATTGAATCTGGTACGTACAAAAAATTTGAAATCACCCTAATCTATGGTTGTGTTGTTCTAACCAGAGGGCCTGATTAATTCAAGACTTTTGCTGCTTCAACCCATAATTAATAGCCAACATCTGTTTTCCACTCTTCCAGTACTGGATTTTTTTCTATCAAGTTCTTTAAAGCTTGCTTTTGCCTGTTATTTGGTGTCAACCGTTTTCTGCAAATCAAGCACAACACACATATTACATGTATTATTCCTACTCTCGAAATGGTGTATTGTTTCGGTGTAACACTATTAATATAGACATACTTATCTTTATTGCACGACATGGTAAAAACTTTAAACACCAGTCATGACCTTCAGCCTCATTTCTGTAATTCAAGTCGTTGAAAAGGAATCCTTGAGATCCCGATCATAGGGCTACAACACAATACTTGCAAACCTCTTTTTAAATATTTGAAGTTTTCTACTTTACCGATGAGATCGATTAAATTTTACCGCTAGCTACATTTTTTTATTAAATGAAAAGCATGAGTTATCAGGAAAAAAACTATTGACAAAAATTTTGAACATTACAAAGAATAAACAAAGCCTAAGTTTAAACGGACCGATTAAAAAGTCGCAAAGAAAAAAAAGGGATTTGTTTTAAATGAGTGATCTATAGTTGTATTTCCCACTTTTTTTCCCCTTGTACTGAAGAATCTAATATGCAAATTGTTACGCCGTGACTACATGATGGGGTGGAAATAGCCAGCCACGAGCAAGAGCTCCCATTTAATGAATAACGCAGTAACTTTTGTAACAAGTAATTTGTATTTAACCAATATAAAAATCTATCGAAAATGAAGTATACCATTAATATCTATAGAAACAAATTAGTCTTTTGCAGACAAAATTAGTGCGCAATACTAACATGCTTTTAATTTTTTCCATCAGATACTGCTAATTGATAAATACCGGAAATAGGAAATGTAATGGGTAATGCTGCTCGCGTTGCTGTAAATCAGTATGAAGTGAACAGACTAAGGAGATTCGAAATGCTGAGAAAGCGTATCCTAAGAGATACAAGCAATGTGTTTTTACTAAACAACGGTGATTTTTATAACCATTACAGGTACGTTTTAATGTAACCAACATTGAAATGACTTCCTTTTTATATTGTGCATTAATGTTCTTTAGTCTATATTACGAAACCCTATGTATGAAAAGATTAAATCCTGTGTGTCAAAATTTTAAGAAAGTATTATTTGTAGTATCATGATAAATTGATAATTCTATTACATACGTATTAATTTTTTTTTTTTTTCGTCGAATGGACAAATTCAGGGCGTTTGATTTACTAGAAATTATTACTCGGAATTAACCATACCATCCTGAAGGAATTCTACCGCAAATACATGTTTTAAGTTACATTCGATTCCTTGCCGAAGGAAGCTATCAGAAACGTTGTAGTATAGATATGTACCATCCGATGAGCCAAGTGACTTTCTGTAAATATCTTCACATCGTGTGTCAGGCAATTATTCAAAACTTGTCTCACCTAATACGATTTCCAGCTACATTAGAGGAACGCCTAGCAAAATCTCAAAGGTATTTAAGGACGTATAACTGATATGTAATACATATAATAGGATAAAATCTACGTAAAAAATAAGGCACACTAATTGGTTTTATTTCTTTTACGTGAAAATGCGTCGGCTAGCTTTGAGGAAACTATTGGATTTCCTGGAGTACTTGGTGCCATTGACTGCACGTTAGTAAAAATTGTAACACCGGCAGATCATGAAGAAGCATACATAAACTAAAAAAGATACCATTCATTGAATGTGCAGATGGTAAGTCCACTTTAGAATCGGATGTTGTATATTTGACAATTTAAATTTATAAGAACACATACGGAAATAATTATTTGACCGTTCTTTAAGAGGTATGTGATACGGAAAATAGTATAATGAATGACCGCTTTATTTGGAAATGGAGTGAGATGAGGGAGGATATTTATCAGTTAAGAAACACTGAAGATATTGTGGACCAAGAGGGAACGTACTTTTTTATTGGTATAAATATTATTAACGTGATACTTGATTTATAATGTAAAGTAGGTGAGTTGTAACTAATCACAAATTACGCAGAAAATAAAGGTACATGAAGAATTGTGGATTATTTATTAAACTTGGTAAACAATTGTGTAAAAACATATGTATATTTTTTTTACTTAAGGAGTGTATTTATTTTAAGGCTGCATTGTAATCCGAATACATATAGCCTTGTTTCTGGTATCACAAAATAACATTATTTTACATGCATTTCTTGTTACGTTTAGCGTTGGGTACAGAGGGGTTTTTAAACTGAAAACTAAATTTAAGTCCCAAGTTGGTGTCATGAATTTGATTCCGGTATTAAAGACCATCAGAAGAAATCTGAGCGTCTCAACTGAGAATCGAACCCACAACCCGTTGAGCAGTGTTGTTTTGGTGGCAAGCACGCTAACCACTGAGCCAACAAAGAGCTCCAATTGTATATGTTATGCGCAAGAAAGCTGAACTACTGTGCATATATTCTCAGCAAGGAATTTAAATTATATTACAAATTATACAATCAGTAAATATATACAGCATTAAAATCCATAGTATTTTAATAGGGATTGCGTAAATAATGAATCGCTTTAGTTGTTGTAAACAAAGGGTGTAAGATGATCGTGAATGACTGAATTAAATGGTTATTTAAAACGTGTATGATACTAAGATATCGTAAGGACCAAAACTTGTCACGAATTAAGTGACACATTTCCTTCAAATAAATCTCATGGTACGTTTTCTTGGAATTAAGTAGTCTGTAGGGACTGAGTTAGGATTTGAAATTTGTTGACTTTAGATTCATACGTATGTATATTGGGGTGTCCATTACTTATAAAATTTAATTTTTTGATTGTCCATCTTATGTCATATCAGAATTACATCGCATACAGTAATAATGCAACCAAAAAATTTATTTAATTAAAATAATTCAATTTAAATAATATAGAAATTCCAAACTTTAACTTATATTTTTTTCACTTTAGGGTTGTTTTCCTTCATTTGTAAATTATACTATTGGATTTGACATTACTTGGACTTCATTAATTAATAGTTCCAGTTAAATAGTCAAGCTACTTTGAAAAATTACATTTTTGTCTCCAAAGTCTTCAAACAACAAAAATCCAAAAAATAACATTTTTTCAGCTTGCTTATTATTACCTGAAAAATATAATTTATCTATTTAACGTGAGTATAATTTATGGTAAGGTACAAGAATGTTAAAAAATTATAATCCTATTAAGATGGGACTAATTAAATGGAAAAAGAATTTTTGATTAGTTTTGGCACACATATTGATTTGGGATATATACTGAAAAGATTTAATTGGGTAGATAAAAACATTAATTGTGGTAAATAACGGACATCCTAATTTGTGTGTGTATAAGCACTTTAATATTATACTGATAAAGTCTACTGTTTTCTATATACACATAAAAAATGTATAAATATAAATGTATATATATATAAATATACATAAGAATGTTCGTATACGTAGGTGACGGAGGCTATACATTATCTCCAATTTTAATGACTCCGTATCTTATAACGGATTCAAATACACGAGAAAGTAGATTTAACCTGACCTTCAAATCTGCCAGAAGTAATATTGAGCGGACTTTTGGAATTTTGAAGAATAAGTGGAGATGCATCCTATCAGATAGGGTATTCCACTACACCCCACGGACGGCAGCAGTCTTTGTGACCACCACTGCTATTTTACATAACTATGTTCGACGAAATGAGTAAGAGATACTATAATTAAAAATTAAATAACGCAGTGCAGCAACATCATAGAAATTTATTACTATTTATTTTTCAGAGTAAACGTACCCGCTGAACGTGATAATAATAATCACATAATAATTGATGTACCTGAAGACGATGGCGATGATGACGACGAAGATGCTAGACTCCCTGATAATTACGCAGAAGGTTTAAGAATTCGTCGAGAATTAACCCAATTGTATTTTGCATAAGGAAAAAGAAAAAGAAAATTTTTAACTAAATTTTTGTATAACAATTTATTGTTTATGGTTTGTGGTACAATGTGGTACGATTAAATCCAATTATATTTTGCACAAGGAAAAAGAAAAATTAAACTTTTAAATTAAATTTTTGTGTTATAGTTTATTGTTTGTGGTACAAGAGGGATTGACGAATTAATATTTCCTTTTAATTATTACGTTATTTGTAAGAAGTTTTTTTTCTAAAACATAATAAAACTGTTTTGTAAAAAAATCTTAAAAATCAGCTAGTTACTATATAAAACAGTTGTAAAAATTTACGAATATTAATTCTAAGAAGTAAGTGGATATTGCAATACTTTAAAACATAGTTACGAACCAAAAGATAATAACGCTAGCAATGTTAACAGACACGTAAATAAACAATCCACGAGCTATTTTCTAAGCAGTATAGTACACGGATAGTAGGTCGCAAGATCCAGCAACATTCGTAGCTTTGGTTAGAATAATAGCTTATTTATTATTTACTATTTATTTCTCACTTAAGGAATTCGTCAAATTCTTTTCTCCACGACAATTAGATTAAGAGACTATCGTACAGTCTATGTAGTCTGCAGTATCGAATGATATAACTTTAACCATAAATTAATTCTTCACTGCTTACGACAATTTTCAGCATTATATATTTGAGTTGTTGGGTTACACTCGGTTGGCTAGATAGCTCTAATATAAGCTGGTAACGAGTACTTAAAAATATAACCTTTGAATTTCCTGGCAGGAAGGTGCCCTGTACATGTGCGCCATGCAGTGTACTATAGGTATTTATGATGTAAATGTAGGTAATATGTAATGTACGGGCGGCCTGACGCCTGACTTGCCCCGAATGCCCCGATGCCTGCCATCAATAGTTCTCAACACAACTGTTATTTTTCTCCCTCTTTCGTTCGCTCACTCACCGCGCGCTCTCACGCCAGCTCACGCGCGTTTGTTGCTTCGATAGGCCCCCTGGCACACTAGTAAGTCTAGACGTTCCGACTACCAAACTGGTGCCCCAACCACCAACGACAGCAACGATGGCACAGCACTGCCAATCTGTCCCTAAGACCACTCACTCCCTTTTCCTGGAACGAAGCCTAGCCAAGAGGCCATTAATTATAGGAAGACGCAAGCACGCACACACAAACACACACACACACACATATATGTGTGTGTGTGTGTATGTGTGTGTGTGTGTGCGTGCTTGCGTGTGTGTATACAGTAAGGTACCGTCAGTATAGCTACATACATGGATACATCTACGCGTGCGCAAGAGAGTCTGATATTTTACTGCTGTGTCAGCTGTGTGTAATGTAAGGGTTCAATGTTAATGCTGTTAGGTTAATATTGTTTGCTTCTTACGCTGCTATATTTAAAAGACATTCATTCATCAAATCATCGGATTCCAATGTAGTTACATGGATATTACAGTCACTAGCAACAAAATCTTGCAACAACAAGACTGTTATTAAAAAAAAATATCAATTACTGAGAAGTAATTATAATATTAACAATAATTTTTTAATTGTAGTAGTTGATTGGAAAGTAGTATTTCTTTTGAGATAAGTAGAATCACAAATTGTTTATAGGTTTTTATCTACATTTTCAAGTTTTATGACCATATCTCATTAAGACTAGCACACATTTGTTAGATATAAATTAATAACGAAACTACTCATATCGTCAAGTAAATCTATACCTGTACACATTGCCATGTGATGACACACTTAGTAACATACTTGTCCAGGCATACACAACTGCTTTCGACATACTCTCTGTTTCACTCACTAACACATCTGGGAAAACCAACTTTATTAAATTTTTATCGAAAAACTTAGTTTTACTGCAAATAAAAGTAAAAATATTAAATCAGGTGGCAATTTTTCGCCCTACACGATGGAATTTTTATTTTTATCCGACTTCTCACCGTATACAAGATATTAGCAAAACAAGTTTTCTGCGCTTCTTTGTCGGTGTTCAAGCTTTAAATTTTTTAATTGCTTCTCTTGCTACCTACCAGTTAAATTATAGGTAGCATAAAAACGTTTCTTTGGATATTAGTGTTAAAAATTAACGGATCTATTAAATAATGTTATAATATTAAAATATGAAAGCTGACAAACTTGATCAGAATAGTAAAGTATCAAGTCGTAAGGACTTGTAAAATAAAAAGTGTTGTGCGGAATTCGTTTCTCACGCCCTCTCTGCATTCATTAGACGGACACCAGCGGCGCCGCCGAATCCATGCTCGAGCTCCGACAACGGTCTTTCTTGACCAAGAAGAAAGAGGCAAGGCAGAGAACAAGGCTCTCAACGCAACGACACCTTCCATCGACATATNCTCGAGCTCCGACAACTGTCTTTCTCGCTCTACGAGGAAAAGAGAAGGCAGAGGACAAGGCTCTCAACGCAACGACACCTGCTATATATACATATAAATCTCCTATATAATCCGTGTGCCTCTCTCTTAGGTTTTTTGTGCTTGTTCGAAGTGAATAAAGGAGTTTAATCAAATACTGGTTCTTCGAGCCGGATTCAGAGCAGCTAGGATAGCTGGCTATTCCCAGAAATGTAAGTAAAACCATGCATTTAGACAGAGTCGCGCCATGAGAGATCGAGGTTAGGTGAACCTCCACGCGATGGGAGGGTGAGAGATGCCCAGAAATTAGCCGCAACTGCTGTGCAGTCTGCGTCGTGGTCCTCGCACGTTATCGCGATGATACAGCTCGAGAAGCTGTCGCAAAGGTGAGAGATGACTAGATGTCCACCGCAACTGCCACGTGGTCTGCGTCGCGGGCCTCGCACGTGATTGCGATCACGCAGCTCGAGAAGTTGTCATGAAGCGAACGTGTTGCAGATCACATGCTGCCTCACGTCCGAACTTTAGCTGATTGCCGGGCCCACGCCAGCTTTTCTTCCTCCCTCAGGTCTCAAACTCTTCACGGCGCGCACGAATGCTGAATGCATCGCGGGTGACAAGGCTCCGGTTGAAGCGGTAAGCGTCGAGCTCATTGTGCTTTAAATTCGCAGGGCACATCAAGGCTGGTCTGATCTGCTTGCGACGCAGCATGCTCTCCTCGATGTTTTGTATCAGTTTACTCAATCAGCCAGGGGCATCGAAGTCTGGAGCATGGGGCTTGTCGACGCTAGGGCAGAGTTGATTAATAGCTACTAGAACGACTTCCAAGCTAATCATCGCGACTTGATTCCGGGTGCACCTGAGGACAAAGTTGCTTCCCTCAGAGTCCTGTACTTATCTGGAGAGGGACACTACCTCAGCGCTAAGGCGTGCCTTTATAATGCCAAAAGTGGGCTGACTCCTTGTCCTGGACCCGGTGGACCGCCCCTTCTCCTTGGGCCTCACGCCGTCCCTCGTCTGCCAAGCATCAACATCCTGCTTTTTTCCGGCCGTCTTGAAGATTGGCAGTCATTTCTCGACCTGTTTCAAGCACTCATCCATCAAGACGCTCGTCTCACCGATGTCGAGAGACTTTATTATTTAAAGTCGCACGTACAAGGTGAGGCAAAGGCAGTGTTGAATACATTGCAGCTCGTCGGCTCCAACTATTCGACCGCCTGGAGCCTCCTTACTTCACGATTCAAGCACCACCGCCTCCTCGTGCACGATCACATCACGGCACTAAGGACGCTCAAGACTCTAAGAGAAGAGTCTGCTGCCGATTTGCAGGGCCTGCTTGATACCTTGGAGAAGCACCGCGACCAGCTAAAAGTGCTGAAGCAGCCCGTGGAACAGTGGGACGTGTGGATAATCTCCTTTTCCTCCACCGCCATGGACTCATCGACTCGGAGGGCCTGGAAGGACGAGCTTGAGAAGCTGGATGCAGCTGCCTTGGCGCCTGGAGAAGTAGCCACATTTGCCAACCAGTCCAGCTTTCTGCGCAGGCGTGTCCGCTCTCTAACCTCAGTAGACGCCTCGCACAGCCTACGCTCAGCGAGCGATTCATTAAGCTCACGTTCAACGAGTGGCCGCCCTGCCGGGCCAGCACTGATCGGCCGCAACTACAGGACTCTCGCCACACAGGCGGCTGAAGCTGACTGCTCTGCTTGCCATGCTCCTTATTACATCGGCCATTGCAGTCGTTTTCTTCAGCTGGATGAGACAGCACGCCAGGCTCTCGTTGCTCAATCGAAGCTGTGCTTCAACTGCTTGAGGTCAGGCCACATAGCTCACTCCTGCCCATCCCAAGGTGTATGTCAGCACTGCAGCGAGAGACATCATAGCTTGATTCACAACGGCAGCCGTTAACGCAAGGCCGACCTCGAGTCAACAAGCGTTTAGGCCCAGCGAGCACGACTCACCACAGATTCCAAGAAGAGCATCGACCTGGCGGTCGACTCGCAGCTGTGACTAGCCGTTCTTCCAACGATCACGGTCCAGATATAGGGGACCCGAGAGCGGAAAATCACCATCAGGGCGCTAGTCAACGCCTGCTCGGAAATCTCGATCACATCCACCAGACTCGCTCGAAAGCTCGGTGTTCGTCTCGAGCCAACTGCCACTAACATCTTGGGCGCCAGCGGAGTTTCCGTAACGCGCTCGCCGATAATTGCACAGCTACAGGTGCAAACCCGGAACTCGGCATGGGCGTTGCAGCTGACTGCACACTGCCTACCTCGATTAGGACTCTTCACTCCTTCGGCACCGCTGCCCCCAGTGGTCATAGATTTGTGGCGTGACCTACCAGACCTCTCGGACCCAAACTTTGGGTCACCGGGTGATGTGGACATACTTCTCGGCGCCGACGTGTACTCTCACCTGCTGCGGCCAGGGCTTCTGCTCCGGGGAAATCTCATCGGGCAGCTCACTGTCACGGGCTGGACTTTGAACGGTCGGGTGTCTAGTCACCCCATCGCCCCTCCCGATCGCCACTTGCCTTACGACGCAAGATGCCGGCACCCTGCCCTGGCATGATCAGTTGGTAGCGTTGATGCAGCGGTTTTGGGACCTTGAAGACGTACCCCGAGTAGTCCGTCAGTCACCTGATGACGCCGAGTGCAAGACATTTTTCGCTCATCATCGCCGAGCTGCTGACGGACGCTGCATCGTCCGCCTTCCACTGAAGCGCAGCGGGACCAAGCTGCTCGGAGAGAGTTTGCCCAGTGCGACGGTGTCCCTCCAATCTTTACAGCGCAAACTGCAACACGACCCCGAGATGGCTGCTGAGTACGTCCTCTTTACGGACGAGTATCTTCGCTATGAGCACATGCGGCCACTGACCGACGCCAAGCTGCGCGCGTCCCCTGGGCCAGTGCACTACATCCCGCATCACGGCATCTGGCAAGCCGGCGACCGACAAAGAAGACTGTACGTCGTCTTCAATGCATCACGACCGACTTCAACGGGCTACAGCCTCAACGATGCACTGCATGCTGGACCAAAGCTGAAAACCTGCCTGCCAAGCGTTTTGCTGCGTTGGAGAAGGCACCGAGTAGCTTTTTGTGCGGACATCCAGATGATGTTTCGGCAAATACTTGTCGATGAACGTGACGTGGATCTCCAACGGATTCTATGGAGCATGGACGAGTCAAGCCCACCACAGCATTTTCAGCTGCTTACCGTGACTTACGGCGAGGCCAGTGCTCCTTATCTCTCTGCGCAGGATTCTGCAGCTTTGCGAAGACGAAGGTCACGCGTGGCCCGATTTTCAAGAGCGATCGCTATGTCGACGACGTCCTCGCAGGTGCTGACGACGTGCAGACTGCGTGACTCTGTTGCGATCAGCTGATCGGCCTGCTGAGAGCTGGCCGATTCCCTCTCAAGAAATGGGTCACGAATGAGCCAAAGCTCCTGCGTGATCTCCCCGTGGACTCCTGGTCCAGGCCATCTTGGTGACGGCTGAGAGTGGACGGCCTTGTTAGCGAGCTTGGCGTCAGCTGGGACCCCATCGGTGATTGTTTTAACCTCACTCCACCTGCCATACAGCCACAGCAGACGAAGCACACCATGCTGGCAGCCCTTGCCAAACTATTCGATCCCTGCGGGTGGATCGCGCCTGACATCCTCGTCGCCAAGCTGATCATCCAAGATCTCTGGCGTGCGTGACTGGACTGGGATGGGGCTGTGCCAACATTTATAACTCATCGATGGCACGCATTTCTGAGCCAGCTGCAGAACGTCTCCGTACTTACCATTCCTCGCTAGATCGGTTATCACCCTTCGGCTACTCTGCAGCTCCACGCATTTGCAGATGCCAGTCGTTGAACGATGGCAGCCCTCGTCTAATCGCGCGTTGATGATCCGGTCAAGGGCGTCCGAGTGCGCGTCTTGATATTCCGCACCAAATTAAACACCACCAAGAGCTTGCAGCCCAATGCTTTTCGTTCAGCGCGCATGACCATCCCTCGATTAGAGCTGCGAGCTGCCCTGTACGCCGAAGAGTACGCCGTGAGTTTCGAGTGTTGCCACGCCTGAAGCGATTCCCAAATCGTGCTCTACTGGCTTCGGTCAGCAGAACCTACCAAAAACTCGTTAGTCGACAATTACGTGGCCCACACTCAAGCAATTCTGCCCTCGCAAAAACCCACAGATTCATGGCCAGTCAAAGTTACGAGCCTCTCGAGCCCTGCCGAACCCACCTCTGAGGAGATCGCCCACACCTGTTGCGCCACTTGACTTGTCGCTGCAAGTTTTGTTGATCTATTTTCGGATCTGGATCGACTTCTGCGTTTTGTTGCTCGGCTACGTAGATTAATCCGTCATAAGACACGTCGTGATCCTACTCTTCCGGTCCTTGCGCCCTTGACTGCCATCGAGCTGCGCGACGCCTATCTCGCCCGTCTCAGCCAGTGGCAGACTTTCGCTCTCGAGTTCAAGAGCTTGCAGAAAGAAGGCCACGTGACCGCAAAGAACCCGCTGCTGCCTCTGGATCCTATGGTAGTCAACGATGTCATTCGAGATGGCGGTCGCCTCCAGTACTCCGCTCTCAGCTTCGACGAGCGACACCCCCCGATTCTTGACGGACAGTGCTCGCTTACTTAGTTGGTCATCCGTTGGGCTCACGCTGGAGCGCTTCATGGAGGAGTTCAACTCACCAGCGCGTACGTCTCTTGCAAAGCCTGGATCATTGGCGGGCGGCGACGACTCAAGAGCCTGTTGAACAAGTGTGTCGTTTGCGCTCGGTTACAGGCTCGGCCCACCACGCAACACATGGCGCCTTTGCCAGCAGCTCGAATCACTCCCGCTCGTGCTTTCTCCCGTACTGGCGTCGACTATGCCGGCCCGTTCAATATCCTCAGCGCTAAGGGCCGAGGCATCCGCACGAGCAAGGGCTACGTCACTGTGTTCATATACTTGACTACAAAAGCAGCTCATCTCGAGCTCGTTGGTGACCTCTCTACTGAGTCTTTCATCGGCGCACTGACCAGATTTTGCGCCAGACGTGACCGGCCATCCGAAGTCTGGAGTGACAACGCCACCTGCTTTCGCGCCACCGATCGAGAACTGCTAGAAGCTCTCCAGGAGGCAGAGTTGCAGTGGAAGCGCATCACTGGCTCGCTGGTGGACCAAGGAATCACGTGGCACTTTATTCCTCCTTGAGCACCACACTTTGGCGGACTGTGGGAGGCCGGTGTCAAATCCATGAAGCATCATCTTCGCCGTGCCGTCGGGCCGTGGAACCTCACCTATGAGGAATTTTCCACGGTGCTCACCAGTATCGAGGCGGTCCTCAATAGCCGCCCTCTCACCCCGTTGATCGGATGCCCCGACGACCTTGACGTGCTCACTCCCGGACATTTTCTTCTCGGCGACACTTTAAACTCTGTCATCGATGCCAGCTCTACGTCTGACATGCTCGATTGCTTGGCCCACTGGAAACTTGTCCGCGGCATCCGAAGTTAATTCTGGGGCCGCTGGAGTCGCGAGTATTTAAACATGCTCCAACAACGGTCCAAGTGGAGGGTCCCGCGTCGAAACTTCAAGGTTGACGATGTCGTCACCCTAATAGACAAAACGCTCCTTTAATCCAGTGGTGCTTGGCCGATCGGCCGCATCATTTCCATCCATCCTGGCCCCGACGGACTCGTACTAGCCGCCACCATCCGGACTGCCACCGGCGAATACGTCCGCCCCGTCAGCAAGCTGTCTCTTCTAATCCATGCTCGAGCTCCGACAACGGTCTTTCTCAACCAAGGAGAAAGAGGCAAGGCAGAGGACAAGGCTTTTTTTAACTTACTTTGGGCTTAGCTGATATTCCAACATGGTTTATTACAGCCTATCACTAAAACTGTAAGACCTTTCAGCTTAAGATTTTATGAGAATAAGTATTAACAATAATATTTAAATAGAAGAACCTTTCAAATTTCAGTTTAGAAACTTAACTTTATTAATATTTTTTAAAACCTGTAGGTCCAAGGTTTTATTAAAAATTAAGAAAATCAAAAAAACTTTCTATTTCGTAATGGCTCTTGTGAACATTTTGTTATAAGCCGTTATTACTTGTTGATTATTATTAACACTAAATCTTGCAAGATATTTATTAATACTATGTTAGTGTGCAAACAGAAAGTGTTCCTAATATAAAATAAAACCTTAGCCATTAAAATACTATAAAAACCTCATACTCAATTAAACTTTGCATACTAATCTTTAAAGGTATTGTCTGCCAAGAACATAAGGGATGAGATCACCTAAAAACAATGACAAAAAATGTTATCTTGTATACGGTAAGAAGCTGGATAAAAATAAAAATACCATCGCGTAGAGGGGAAAATTGTGAGTAACTGAGACAAAGAGAGCATCGACAAGCAGTTGTGTATGCCTGGATTAGTATGTTACTAAGTGTGTCGTCACATGGCAATATGTACTGGTATAGATTTACTTGACGATATGACTAGTTTCGTTATTAATTTATATCTGAATAATTTGTGCTAGTCTTGATGAGATATGCTTATAAAACTTAAAAATGTAGATAAAAAACGTATAAACAATTTGTGATTCTACTTATCTAAAAAGGAATACAACTTTTTAATTAACTACTACAATTAAAAAACTATTTTTAATATCATAATAATTTTTTAGTGATTGATAAGTTTTTGTTATAACAGTCATATTGTTGCATGATTTTGTAGCTAGTTACTGTAATATCCCTGTAACTACATTGAAATCCGATGATTTGATGAATGAATGGCTTTGAAATATAGCAGCGTAAGGAGCAGACAATATTAACCTAACAGCAGTAAAATTTAACCTTTACATTACACAGAGCTAACACAGTAGTACAATAGCAGATGCTCTTGCGCATGCGTGAATATACCCATGTATACAGCTATACTGACGGTACCTCACTGCCTACCGACTCAGCACGATGAGAATGGGGCAACGCTGCGTGTTAATACAGCCGTGCCATATCATCTAAATCTAGAAACAGTTTAGAAAATTGTTTATTTGCCTCTCATTTAAAAACTATTAGCCCTGAAAAAATAAATCCACCGGGATTTACTTGGAAAAAATGGCTCTTCACACTATTCTTGGTAGTACCACCGTTGCATACGCGAACAGAAATAAAAGTCAGTTGCCTCTCTAGTTTATGAGGCCCTACTTAGGCAGCTTACTGAGGGCACAAGTGGGCGCGTCAGAAGGCGTGCTTGTGGTATTCATTAGGCAGCCTACATAACCTACCTTTACCTTGCTTCTCGAGTAGTATATATAGTTACATTAGCTACAGTTGCAGTGTAAACTGTAGCATAAAATTATACACAGATACACAAGTTACAAGTGTCTTTCATTGAGCCCTATACAAATGACTAATGAATATTCTTATACATATGAGGCTAACAAAATCAAGCGACATTCAATTTGTTGTCAACTAAACAAAGTTTTCCAAAGTACTGAATTAGAAATAATAATTGTTGCTGAAAAAAATATAAGTGAAAACTGTTTAAAAACCGTACTAAGATTATGAAATTAACCATTTAACAGCTTGTACATTGTCATTTTGATGTCCACCGTCAAATCAAGTTTATCTGTCATTTGATTGAATCAATGTTTTTGCATGAAAGAAAAGTAAACGGCAGTGTAAGCATTGAATTTAAATTAGTTTCTTGGGAATTATTTAATAGTTCCTCAGAATTAACTTACGAATCACATGTTCATATTGTAAACTTGATATCAATTGTGAATGAAAGATATTTTTAGGGTGACATTTGTATCTTTATTTATATGAGATTTCTATCTATCCCTATTTTATATTTTTGTAACTAAACGTAATCAACAACGCCGTGATGAAAAATTTTCATAAAGAAATAAAATATGATTCGTTTGAAATGAAGCATGACTTTTGTTTAATTATAATACTCAGTGTATCCTCATATGTACATATCTATATTTATTAATTGAAAGTTGGTTATGTTATGTCAATGGAAAAAGCCTACTTAGGGCCTACTAAGCGCCACCTGACGCTGCCAACGTAGGACCTCAGTTGGCAAGCGAGGCAGCCTAAGTAGGCCCTACTGATCGCCTACTTACAATTTCCGTTAGGGTAGCAGGCTGTCTGGTGTGTATAGAGGTAACTTATGGGGATAGTCACATGTATGTGAGGGTAGTTGAAGTGACAAAAGTGATATAATGCGGACGTCCACACCATTCTACCATATTATTAATTTGTATCTTAAAATCACGAATACTTTTCATAAGTCACTTCGTGTAAACACACACACTTACATACACATACACACACTTATATGCATATCTTAGACTTTTTTTTGACTACTTACTGAACCGAAATAAATCGAACCAATTTTTAATAAGTGGGGGTCATTCCTTTACAAAGGAAACCACATATAGATTTATAGATATAAAAATAACACGTCCACCCCAACTCGTCACTACAACAAAAAAAACGACTTACAGGTTACTTGGCATGCTGCGTCCTTCATGGACCTACCCCTGTCATCCTCTCCGTCCCTCGTCACCTTTTTTTGTGGTGACATGGCTGGCACCCCCTGGGTGCCTTGAACCGCACCTCCTGATTCCAGTGAGGTCACCTCACCTTCATTAGCCGACACTTCGGCCTTAACCTCAAGTACGAGTTCAAGTGATACACTACTCTTATCACTTCCACTAATGATTAAGATAAATTAAGAAAAAATGAAAAGCACGTGTCGTTCTTGTAAATTTAAAATCCTAGCACGAGTCCCCTATCGCGAAGATCCTTGTTAAGTGAAAGAGTGCTTGGCCTTTATTGAAATTTTACTAAGCAAACGGAAAAACCACTGAACCCTCAGTTAAGATATTAAAAAAAGTTTTATCTTGTTAAGTGCTGTAGTTACTATTTCACATCTTATCGCATTTTACAGAGCTGTCGTGTGTTTACTGGCTACTGGCTAGCAATCAACTGACGAGCCTGATACGCAGCATTGGACGCGTACATACATAGTATTAACACATATGTCAGCTGGCCCTGTATTGAAACTCCTATTCTTATAATAGTCAATAATACAAATAACAAAATATGTATGGCCATTCAATGTCTTTCATTTGAGTATTTACTCAACGCCATTGAACAATAGCTGACAATATGAGACCTCACTCAGGTATGAGACTAAGCAGAAAATTTTAAATATACATAAATATTTTAATATCTCAAATAAATTGATTCTTTTCTTCTAATCGTGGATACCATGCAAATTAAATAATGAGCAACGAACTCTACAATCTTTTAGTAATAGTCGTAAGTTATTACTCTTACCATTTCCATGACTTTTGTGAGCTAGCTGTAGAAAGAATTGGATTTATTTAAGAAATATAAATTATTGTTAATAAGTAATGGATGGTCGCAAGATAGTTCTAATTTTCTACTCTCACAACAAAACTTATTTGAATATCTAGTTGAATAACCTATTTTGTTTAAAAAGCTATTTTAATGGGAAAAAAGTATTACTGCTTAACATAACCGTTTCTGATGATTAACTGAGCCCACATTTAGTGACACAAGTTAGAGTTTAAACAGATAACAGACGATTAAAACATAACGATTTTTCTCGTTTTTTTTAACCATATACCATGAGTTAAAGATGCAATCAAGAAATTTACTGATTAAAAAAATTGTTTAATAAAACCATTACTCACGATTGATCGTGTTTCACAGCTGTTATAGTACAAAGACAATCTGTTTGATAAAATACGAAATTTGAATTATTTTTTAGCTGACCCTGTATAATAAGCTGTAAAACTAAGCTGCATATAATTCAGCACTTTGGGGCATTAATAATCATGCAATGTTGACCAATTTTTAAATTTTAGTAAAATCAGAATTAATAAAATAAAAACAATTGTTAAAGTAACTTATACATCGTTTAAAAATTTTTTGTACGTATTTTCATAATAAATGATTATTTGATGTTAAATATTTCTCGCCCTCCATGTTATAATTATATGTTGTATTTTTCTTGATCTTTTGGGGCAAATAACAAAACTTTTGGTTTTTCTTTTAGCAACATTTCGTTGACTGGAGTGTCGATCTCTTCAAGCTTTATTAACAAGAATAATAAATTTTACAATGATTATTGAATATGGATACATAAAGTGTAAAAATAACAAACGGAATACCTTATTGAAAATTGTGAAGGAAACTTTAACGTGTCGAGCAAATAACTCATACGCAAGTAAAAATAGCAAAGGTGCCCACATTATAATTACCATCGCTTTTATAGCCAGACACATACATACGTATATATAAACCTCGCAATTCAACGACCAAAATTTTTAGTTTACATGTCTTACTTATAAACGAACTAGTTCTAGAATTTATTTAAATTGTGACTATTGAAAGTAATGTAAAGCATTTCAGAGATCAAACGTTTGTTGTAATTCGGTTCTTTGTCAAATATTTTGATATTATCCCAATTAAAATTATGATCATTAGACATTTGGTGTAAAGTTACTACCGATTCCGATTTATAGTTGTTTTGATGTTCTCTTTTTCTCTCTTTGAGCGCTCTCTTCGTTTCACCTGTATATTTTGCTAGACAGTCACTGCATGAGGTTTCATATACAACATTTGTATTATCCAAAGTCTCAGTGATATCTTTTCCCAACTCTATAAGATTGTTTAATTTTTTATTTATTCTAGAAATTACTTGTATATTAAATTTTCTTAAGTATCGTTTTATTTTGTCAAAATTTGTGGGGAGTAAGGCACTATAAAAGTGGTATTTAAATACAAACGTTCTGTAGCTTTTATTGTAGCATTATTGATTTTAAAAAGTCTAATCTTAATGTGTTTATTGATAAGGTACCTTAAATAGCCATTCTCAAGCAGCATCTGTCTTACAATTTTTATATTTTCACTATGGAATGAGCAATCAGAAAGTTTTATCGCCCTATCTACTAAATTCTAAATTATATTGATTTTTTGCTGTGGTGTATAATTTGATTCATAGTGTAAGAGTGTGTTGAAAGACGATTCTTTTCAGTACCAATTACTTATGATTTTATTATCTTGTCTTATTAGCGTCATATCTAAGAAATTAATTTGGTTTTCTATTTTTACTTCATGTGTAAATTTTAAATTTACGTGATAACTATTAAAAACTTTGGTGACAAGGTCAATATCTTTTACTTTTATACAAGTAATAAAATCGTCAACGTATAAAAAATAAAAGAGCGGTTCCACATTATGATCGTTTTTTAAAATCCTCCAACAGTCATTCACACAGTCGCCAAGCAACAATTCCGCAAAAAAAGGAGAAATTGGTGACCCCATTGGGGTACCAAATATTTGTTGATAAAATTTCTTATTGAAGGTAAAATATTTGTTTTCAAATAGAAACTCCGTAAGCTCTATGATATCATTAAACGGAATTTTTGCACGATGAATGTACGGTTGTACATATATTTCTAGAACTAGTTTGTCTATAAGTAAGACATGTAAACTACAAATTTCGGTCGTTGAATTGCGAAATTTGTATGTGCGTATATATATGCCTGGCTATAAAAGTGATGGTCATTATAATGTGTGTGCCTTTGCCATTTTGTCTTGCGTGTGAATTATTTGCTCGACACGTTAAAGTTTTCTTCATGGTTTTCAATAAGGTATTCCGTTTGTTATTTTTGCACTATATGTATCCATATTCATTAGTCATTGTAAAATTTATTATTATTTTTAATAAATCCTGAAGAGGTCGACACTCCAGTCGACGAAACGTCGCTAGAAAAAAAACCAAGAGTTTTGTTATTTGCCCCAAAAGATCAAGAAAAATACAACATATTATAAATGATTATTAGTCAAAAAAATTAGTTTCCTAATGAATAATTGTTATTTAGAATGTTTTGATAACATTACTACATAGAAAGTCATAATGGATAATAGCTGGTGAAATAATTGACACATTAATAATTTTTGATACGATGAGTTAGTTACTTTGTTGTCTTTAATTTTTGTAAAAAAAAAAGAAATTAATTTTTGTCTTTAGCTTAAACAAGAAATCACCTTCACGATAATGTAGTTTGATTACAAAAAGGTAGTACTAAAAAGGTATTTCTCTGACATTATTATTACATTTAATAAGCCTAATGAAAAAATTAATTATCGTGGACTAACCGCTCGTTAAAATTTATTAAGCGAAGTTGAAATTTTCTACTTATGCAATCGAGAAGCAGGAAATTTTTATCATTATTAACGAAGCTGCGCACTACTTAGAATCAGCGTAAAGAATTTGCATCTTTACTATCATAGAAAATCAACAGGAAATCGTTGACTGTCTCGAAAAAGTTTAATGTCATTTTTTAACTATCTTGAAATTAGCATAATTAATAGAAAAGTAACAGTTTAGCTAAAATTGTCAGAAATCATAAACAACTCACAAAAGATCGAGACTTTTCAAATACAGTTAATTTTAATTTTGGCTGTCAGTATACTACAAAATTGAACCTTAATAAGGAATTTAAAGCATTAGATGAATTTGACAATTAACTACCAGAAAAAGTAAGAAGAGCTGGAAAAATCTTCGATTACTGCTTTCTTTACAAAAAAGTTTACTCCATTTAAGTGGGAAGTACTCAGAATTCAATTGAAAAGGAGTAAGTAGGTTATTGGATTATTACTGAATTATTCTATTAACAAGATTAAAATCATTGTACGGGCTTTTTTGTCTGGCATCTGCAAATAATACTGTATTGAAAGTCTTATTACCCTAATACCTCCACTCTTTGTTGTGCAGTGATACTTCTACTACATTTACCAGGGCACTCTACTACCTTCACTTATTTATACGCACATTACTGCGAAGTAGCAGCTAACAGCATCCAGGTACTGTGGTCGCACAGTAGTTTCGCTGCAGTAGTTGTTTTTCTTGGGTAGCGAGATTAAAAAAGATAGAAATATGCATATAAATTTTTTTTTTTTTATATATATATATTATAGTGCTTTACGTCCGGCTCCTATAAAGGGCACTACACAGGGCACTTAGCACTTTGGAGAAGGAAGGGGAGAGGAATGGGAGGCCTCCCATTACTGGGAGGGAGATAGGGGGAATTAGGCAATTTTGCTGCGAGAAGGTTACCTAAAACCCTCCTTGATGAGCATTGCGTGGTAAAAAAGCACATGTGAAAAATCACAGAAGTACTTGCCCGAAAAAGTCGCACTGACCGGGAATCGAACCACGGTCTCCCACGTGCCGATCCACGACCTAGCCGACTGAGCCACTGCGTGCTCTTATGNGCAAAAAAATATATGAATATTGTTATGTTTCCTAGTTTTATCAAAGAGACCTTTAACAAATAGATTAACAAACTAATTAAAAGTCTATAATATTAAAGTCTGCAAAAAAAATATAAGAATATTAAAATAAATAATGAGAGTTAAGACAAAAGTATTAAGTTAGTAGTGAACAAGAAAGACTTTATTTCAGAGATATAGTTTGAAGTAATGGAACTCTTAACAGTCAGTACTGAAAACAAACCTAACATATTAAATACATTGGAATACACAGATGCAAAATGTAATTTTAAGCTTCAAATTAGTTTAAAAAACGTATTAATTGTACTTAAGTTGTAAAAAAAGGTCTTAGAGATGAAAGGATTAAGGCCAACATAAACAAAAAATTAATAGCTAAAAGATACCTAAATGGTTATTAAGTAACAGTAATAAAAGTTTTCTACAATGCTTATAAATTTTGATTGAAATTATACACAAAAAAGTGATAGTATTATCCATACAAGTGTTGATAAGTCATAAGAAGAATCCCAAAACAATGTTTCTTTTAATTTTAATTACATCAAACATCTAGTTCTTCACTTATTTTTATTATCCCTACTCTGTAGTACTCTGTTTTGTGCACGTTATGTTTTAATAAAATTAAGGCTTACTGCCTATAAGTATGCTTACCTACATAAACTATTGTACGTATGCAATCATACAAGCGGCTCTTCACAGGGTTAACTCCAGCTCATTGCTGATGTTATAACCAATTTACGGCAATGATTCCTACATGTGCTGGTCTGACAATACTGCTGGACAGACAAGAAACTAGGTAGCTTCTGCTATCTTATTGTTGCAGCTGACTATGCTGCATTTCGCCTATGCCCACTTAATAGATCTTGTTAACGCGTAGAACACTCTTCTACAGCAGCTACCATCATTATTACTTTCTACCACTATGCCCCTGCTATAAGGTACTGTATTAATGCCCTCATTGTAACCGTTAGCCATTAGGTCACAGTTGTTGCTGCTATTTGATATTAAAGAAGCCACCAATTTCTCTGCACTTACAAGTGAGTTTTTGTGTGGCGATTTGCAGTTATAGGCTCTTTGTACTTTGAGCTACCTGCTGAATATAGTTTTTTATCTTGTCCAATATAATAAAAATAATTATTTTAACGTAGCATTTGAAAAAAAAAATTAACTTTCTTCTTTTTTGTAAATATCATTTATATTTATTTCACGGACTGTAGGCAATTCTAGGAGAAACCTTTTGTACCATCTAACATTATTATGTAAATATTTAGCCTAAAATGTACTATAAAAATGTGGGTAAACATTGGTTACTCCTATTTTATCAGTTAAAAGATTGCTAAAATTAGTATTATCGCGAACTACAAATTTAAATTTTTTCAACCATTACTTTCCTAATGAGCTTAAGACATGCATTTTTCTAGCATTGTGTCAGTGTTCTTAAAGAATTGATCTTGTATTATTGTACAAAAAGTTTCTTGACTTCCAATTTTCACCATGGAAACAAAGCTTCAACTGCAAGTTTTATTTTCTGTATCAGCCTGAACGTCTTCGCGATGGAATCGGCTCTTTGAAGAGAAAAAGTATACGTTCTTCATCAAAATAACAGTAGTATAACTAATTCCTTAAGAACTTCAACAGGCTGTTTAAAACCTTGCATGAACTATGAAATCTGCCTAGTCACAAATGCTTAGGACATGACGATGACTTCTTCTCACTATATTTTTTTTTTAAACTTAAAGTTTTCCTCCGAAATGGATCACTATTTTTTATTACTTTTTCCTGATTCCTTTTTTTTTCTTGGGATCAGTCTATTTTACATACCTCTTAATGAACTCTTAACAATTTTTATATTCTCTGTCGTACTCTTTATTTTCCATGCTCTGACCTTGACCCGTGACTGTTGTCAGATAAATGATGTTAGCAAAGTTGTGCTCTAGCCTTAGTTCAAAGATTTTGATTTTACTTACAGGTGTCGTAAATTTCTTTAATAGTTTGGCTTATGCAATATATAAATGGCATATTAAAAAATACCACAATTTTTCGATGTTCAAATTTGTTGTCAGATTTTCCGTGCCCCTAATCCTTCTCCTAGCGCCTTTTTTAAATTATTCCCACTCTTCTTGTCTTCACTTATTTTCACCTTCTTCTTTGCTTCAGATGCTGCTGCTATGACCTTCCTTCATATTGATTGAGAGATAAATATATAGAATTGAGCAATAAGCTGATGAATTAGTGGAAAAATAGTCGTGATGTTCAAGTTTTAAACGTACTGTTACGTACTGTTGAATATTAATTTATCAAGTTGAACATTTAGTCATTGAATTAATTGTACTAAATAAATGAATATATACGTTAAATAAAAATTTAGACAAGAAATAAGTTACGAACTACACTCTAAGATGCATAAATAAAATCCCCTGTTGGGTCTGTACGTAGCAGAGTAGGTAAGGGCCGTAACAAGTGTGCAGAAGTTCTGGGGTTCAAATCTGTTTGGAAACTTTTTTTTTGTAGAATTGGTTAAAAAAAAAAAAAAAACAATTTATAACATTCAAAATGTGTGGCATGGTGCTATGATGTGCCGTGATGTAGTGTAGAGAAAAGCGGTAGTACGTCGCGGGGGACGAGGCAAACGGGGAAGAGTCAAACAAAATCCACTTCCGTCACACTTTTTGTCAAGCTCAAAATCTGGAATCGTTGATGTATATTTGCGCATAACTTACCTTTAAAAGTGTATTAAAAAAAAAAAAGATAGAAGCAAAACCAGTTTAGTTGCGCTTAAAATTGAAAGAAATAGTTATTTACGTAACAAGTGCGAAAAAGACGATTTCCCGCACAAGTCGTGATTGACTCGCACGAGCGGCTAGAGTTGACGGGAACGAGCGCCAGTTGAGCACACAAGTGCGTAGTACGAGTGCGATCGCATGGCACGAGTTACCGTCACTGGCCACGAGTGCGAGTCTATCACATGAGTGCGGAAAATCGTCCCGCACGAGTTGCGCACAAGTTTTTTTGTAATAAGTGTGCTGAAAATACTTATTTTCCGCACACTATTGCGAAAAATTATTTTTCGGCCCTCATCTCATGTTTAAAGAACTTCGTTCTCACCATGCATCCCAAGACCCATTTATACCCCCTGGTTTGTTGATTGAATGAATATCGAAATTCATGTAGCAGTGTGTTTCATAAGTCGACTACACTAAGTCAAACGTAGATAGAATTTTCAGCTGTGATATCCGTTTGTGGAAGTAGTATGGCCACAAGATTTTCAGCGAATATTGTACGCCTATGAGAGTTTGGTTAAGCAATAAGGATTTTAACACCGTAGTACTCATGCCATTAATTAACAAGCTTTATGTTAATTTTTTCTGTTACGTATTCTCATAAACCACGTGTATTAATAGCTTAAAAAAAAAATTCTCAAACCCATTCTTAGCACTCTTTCTCTTCTCAGTACTCAAGTTAATGTGGGGCTTTTACTTTTCACTTTGGTCAAGTTCTTATACACCACATATTTTACGTTGGATTAATTCATGCTTTAGAACTTGCTTTCAAGCTTTATAGTATATAATGTAACGTTACTTATTCTATGAAGAAGTCATCAATCCAGTCTGCTTTGTACCAGACGATGTTGTACTTTAAGAACGGACGTTTAGATGGACTTTTAATTTGCATAATGCTGAGGGAATGTATGTATGTATGGCTCAGGTGAAAATGTGGTTGAAAACTTCTAAGGCAGTTGCAAGAGAGCAAATTTTTAGAAACTGGTGCCTAATTTTTTAGCAAAAATAAAATAGGCAACCAAATGAGTCACAATATATTATTTCTTGATTTCTATAAATTATTGAATACAATCGACGATTTATTAATTTCTATCTGGATAGCTTCCGAGAAAATTGTAAAATATAGGACGAAAAAATGCTTACATTTAGAGATGTATAAAATAGAAATTCTTTCCAAAGATAAAAAAAATACCAATATTGTGGTAGAGCTCTATGGTTCACTAAGATCACAGAGTGTGAACAGAAAACAAAGAATAAACTAATTGGAACTTATAAAAATTGATTTAGTTGTATATAATTATGGTAAGTTACGAGTGAGTATGGAAATGAGCGGTGGCTCCATGCGAAAGAGCGTCTCGCCTACTAGTTAGTTCGCTTCTAATCGCTGAGCCCCTAACACTTACGTTAGGGATAGTAATAGATACAAGTGTGATTCGTATCATACACTATTTGTCGAGCCGCTTTATCTAGTTTCTGGATTGTAGACTCGTAACGCTTGCAAAATATAATTATTGTAAGCTAATAGTGATTGTTTTTTTTCCTGAAATAATAAGTTTTAACGTTTTAAATAAATGCGAAAGTGTACGTGAGAATTAGTACTTAAACAGAAATTAAGTCATATTTCTATTCAAAGTGTTTCCTATTTAAGTCGACTCATCTTTGACTAACTATTTTTCTTACGAATCTATTAAATAAGCAATCAATAATACCAAACAGAGACGATACCCACTTCACAGAGCTTTAGAATACGAAAAAGTTTAAAATGAGACTAAGGAACTTTTCTATGACTGTAATAAACAAGAAATACTTTCAGAGTTATTTAGTTTTTCTAAACCAGACTTTATGTACTGAATCAATTAATGGAATTCAAAGTTTATGGGGTTAAGGCATTATTATATGAGGTAGTTATAGGGCTTTCAAGTTAAAAAGATAATGATGGATGGTAAGAAACATACGGGGCTCACAATTTTTAAGGTTTCAATGGTTCTTTGGAGATTTTTCGAGATTACGTCAAAATCCGTAGTAGAAAGACGTATAGAACAGAAATTTGGTTTCAGCGGAACAGGTTGATGTCATGCCTGATTGTCATAGATGTCTCAGGAAATGAAGTTGTATTGTTAGCTTGTATTACGTACTTTCGTTCGGAACTACGCTAGACATTAGGTTTCTTACACAATAAACTAAAAATTTTTTTCTGAGCACCGTTTAGTTAAACTTAATATCCAGAAGGCATGGATCAGAAGCACGTTGGTTATGTGAATCGATTTTTATATTTAATGTAGTATTATTTGTACATAATGCTTCTTAACTAACAATATTGCAAATGTATTTTTACTGATTGCACAAACGTCAATTTTACTGCTGTCTCAGAAAAAGTGTCTAAAAAGTGAAATTTATTTTTAATTTTTTTTTGCCACGGTAATATTTTTTAAATAGAAAAAAACAGCTTATTCCTCAAAACAAATAACTTTATTAAAAATTGTTAGGCTTTTTTCTCTTGACAATTTACTGTTAAACATCAAACATTTTGCTAAGTTTGTAATAACATACAACATAGATAATTAAATTGCATAATACCTGATACAAAAAAAAACTTAAAGAATTTTAAAATAAATTTCCATTAATATCTCTGTGAATAAAGGAAAACCATTTCTTGCAGTTATTAGTTGTAAAGCTTACAAAAGAAGGATAGTAATAAATCTATCTATAGTAATCTATAATCATTTATGTTATAATAAAGTGATTTAATTAAGCAATATTTATAAGAAAGGATTTACGATGTATAAGCTTTTTTGTGATAAATTATATAAAAGAATTGTTTTATTTCAGATTCAGGGAATAGTAACGAGAAAAGGTGTTAATTATTGTAACACAGAAGAACTAGTTGAGAATACTTATAGTCAGGGTTCATTGAGTGGTGAGCTTTACAGTACTATGTTTTGTTTTTAAATGTTTTCCAGCATAAATTAATCTTGAATTTGTATCAGCAAAAGCTAAATAACTTCTCATTTATCTGTAACGTTTGTTGTAAAAACAAATAATGAGTTATTGAATTGCTTGGAATATCTTAAATCTTTGACAGTGAAACTTTCAAGCTTTGTTTCTTTTTGTATGGCTCTATTTTATTCATAGATACAAGACACAATATTTGTGTTATCTATTTCATTTCAAGAAAACTGAAATTTTTTATTTTATAGTCGTTCATACGATTTGAATTAAAAAATTTCTATCTAATATCATATTATAGCTGCCTCTTTACCTTATTCGTCACTCGACTACTTAGAGTTCTTACTTTTCTTACCTACTTAAAAGTCATACGTTAAGTAACGTTCATTGTAGTCCCTGCGTGTGTTAAATTGGATAAGTAGTTTTTTACTCATATTACATGTTGTTAATTCAAAATCTTCAATAACAGCTATGTTATATTGTTGATATAGGACGTAGAAAAATTGTTTTTTGACTTTGTTAATAAATACATGATACTGGATCCATTAAAATAAACGTCTTACAATAATTTCAGAATTCTTACAGCTTTTAAAACTTGTTTGTTCAGATTTTAAGTGGTGAAAGTTAGTCAGTTAGTGCAACGAATACAAATTAAGCAAACACCAAACGGACTGACAAATAATAGTTGTGAAATTTTGTTTCTTAACGAATAAAATAACAAAGTTTTAAACGGATATGTTAAGAGTTACGAAAAGTATACTTTTTGTTCTAATAAAACAGCTATAACTTAGGTAAGAAATACAAAAAAATTAGATACAAAAAGATACTGATTTGGAAAAAGAGACAATAATATTTAACTCAATGTTTTTATTTTAAAATATATGTAGAGTTGGATAGCGCATAGTTACAATTATTGATGGACCTATTAAAGTAAGCAGACACGATATGTCTAATGTAAAGGCATTTAAATGAAAAGGAAGCTTAGGTATATAACAATAGTCCAAACTTGTTTAAAAAGTCTCTATACTAAATCTGTTATAAAATAATAAAAAATCATAAGAAAAGTTTCATGATAAAATTCACCCTAAGTCAGGGATAAAAAGTCATGACACTAATTCAAAAACTATAAGCGTTTACAATTGAAACTCTCATTTTTTACAGATAGACTTACACAAAAAAGCAATGAAAGATGTGTCACAACTGTGTTAATGAAAGTGTATGTATAAATAAATGTACTGATTTTGAAAAACAAATACCTTCAAGTTTGGTATTTTTTTTTTTTTCTTTCTTACGTATTTCTGACAGTTCATAGGAATTTGCTTACTGCTTTCATGAAAAAAAAAAAAAAACATTTATAACATGATCAATAAAAGTCAAAAAAATACTTAAACCTTTCTTATAATGTTTACAACTTTCCTTTAGTTTGTTCTGTTTAAAAAAATTAGCTTCCCTTAATTAACGGTTCCAATACAAATTCTATCAAAAGGCTCTAGTAGTTTCGTACAGATAGTGTAATATCTTAAAAGTATACATATGCTTAAGGCTTTCTCTTAATAATTTAAAATCCCATGTAAGAAGAATAAAAGCAGGAGGTATAATAGAAAAAGGACCAGAAGGAAGTAAAAATTTCAAAAGTCACAAAAATACGTAACACTTTAATGCAAAAAAATATATGAATATTGTTATGTTTCCTAGTTTTATCAAAGAGACCTTTAACAAATAGATTAACAAACTAATTAAAAGTCTATAATATTAAAGTCTGCAAAAAAAATATAAGAATATTAAAATAAATAATGAGAGTTAAGACAAAAGTATTAAGTTAGTAGTGAACAAGAAAGACTTTATTTCAGAGATATAGTTTGAAGTAATGGAACTCTTAACAGTCAGTACTGAAAACAAACCTAACATATTAAATACATTGGAATACACAGATGCAAAATGTAATTTTAAGCTTCAAATTAGTTTAAAAAACGTATTAATTGTACTTAAGTTGTAAAAAAAGGTCTTAGAGATGAAAGGATTAAGGCCAACATAAACAAAAAATTAATAGCTAAAAGATACCTAAATGGTTATTAAGTAACAGTAATAAAAGTTTTCTACAATGCTTATAAATTTTGATTGAAATTATACACAAAAAAGTGATAGTATTATCCATACAAGTGTTGATAAGTCATAAGAAGAATCCCAAAACAATGTTTCTTTTAATTTTAATTACATCAAACATCTAGTTCTTCACTTATTTTTATTATCCCTACTCTGTAGTACTCTGTTTTGTGCACGTTATGTTTTAATAAAATTAAGGCTTACTGCCTATAAGTATGCTTACCTACATAAACTATTGTACGTATGCAATCATACAAGCGGCTCTTCACAGGGTTAACTCCAGCTCATTGCTGATGTTATAACCAATTTACGGCAATGATTCCTACATGTGCTGGTCTGACAATACTGCTGGACAGACAAGAAACTAGGTAGCTTCTGCTATCTTATTGTTGCAGCTGACTATGCTGCATTTCGCCTATGCCCACTTAATAGATCTTGTTAACGCGTAGAACACTCTTCTACAGCAGCTACCATCATTATTACTTTCTACCACTATGCCCCTGCTATAAGGTACTGTATTAATGCCCTCATTGTAACCGTTAGCCATTAGGTCACAGTTGTTGCTGCTATTTGATATTAAAGAAGCCACCAATTTCTCTGCACTTACAAGTGAGTTTTTGTGTGGCGATTTGCAGTTATAGGCTCTTTGTACTTTGAGCTACCTGCTGAATATAGTTTTTTATCTTGTCCAATTATGACATGTCAAATAAGTGCGCATTTCATAAGGACTTTGCGTGAGCTTATCGTTCCTTTCAAACGTATAGTAATATTAGTAATTTGTATTGAAGATTAACTACATTGAAAACCTAACTGTTGCTCTATTATAACTATGTAATTTATTACTATTTAACCTACTATTAAGTTATTTAATTGTATAAAAAGAGCTTATCAAAGAATTTATTCTATCATTTTCTTTAAGTTTCCGATTATTTTTTAGAAATTGTTTGAACCTAATTGACTTACTTAAAGACTAATGCAATTAATTTTAAAGTACATAAATAAGACAAGTCCTGCGATATTAAAAAAAATAAAGCCTTCGTTAAAACTTAGAGCTTGAACAGATTTAATAACAACAACAATTTATTTGTCTTTTGTAACTAATTTTATATAATTCTTATTACTGATTCTGTGACATTTATTTTTCCCTTATTAAAAAATAAAGTCCCTTATAACGACTAAGATAAGAATGTTCATCAAACTTTAAAAATTTTGTAGTGTTCAAAAACAAGGGCCGGATAGAATGACTAGGACTGTGGCTATCTCAAGGTTGCAGCAGCTAAAGGTCATGTGAAAGAAGCTGAATTTATGAATCAAGCAATATTTTTCCTATCACCATTTAATTGAAGACATCATTATTTTTAAAACATAATGTATGATATTGGTGAAAATCAGTACTATTCTATAATCAGAGATTTAAAAAAAGATTTTTATTGAGTTTTAGCCATAGAAGTTCTAGCAAACATAGTAGTACGAAATGTGAATTTAGGTTCTCCTGCTTTGTTTAGCATAACAGGTACCATATAATAATACCCAATGATGAGTCTCATTTTTATCATAAGGTTCACAAACCCAAAATACTTTAAGTTAGTCAAACAAGTTTTCAAACAAAACTATCCAAAATTAGCAACTTATTTGCTAAGTGTTACATAAGTACTTTTTTCATGGATTATATGATATTGTAGTATTCAATATACAATCATTTATTATTCTCATATACAAAAGTACAGTATACATTGCTAGACCAAGATGAGAAATCTGTTATAAAATAATAAAAAATCATAAGAAAAGGAAAATATGGTATTTTACTAAACAATTTAGATAGTTAGGTAATTGCTGATCATCTGACCTGTAAACAGAAGTGCGACTTATCTATAACTTCAACAAGTTTTAAATTGCGATTTCTAGTAAATTTAAATAATTATTAATTACACGATTCAATCTAGCGATAAAAATTAGAAAATTTCAGTTTATTTAAGCACTAGTGCAAGTATTGATTTGCGTTAATTATATAGGTATTCAATTTAGTTCCAACTGTATAATTCAATAGTTTATTTATAATTAAATAAATCACATCCATGCATACTTAGAAAAAGTAATAAATCATGTTAAATGTTGAATGTAATGTTAAATATAATTAAGTGAGTATTACCGAATAGTGATACATTTGCATGGTAGTTAACGAGAAGCCATTTGCTTGAATATATATGTCTGTAAATAAAATGAAATGCATTTTCATAACAGATTACACATAACCATTTTATTTAGCTAAACACCATAAATAAAATTAAAGAAAATTTCTAATATACACACTTTTTTTCTGAAACACTTACTTATAAAAGCATATTCACTATGCATCTTTATTTCAGGTAGCACCACAGTATTAGAGAAATTTGCTCTCACTGGGATTCTTTAAGCGTTTGGAGCCTTATAGAAAAATGTTATTATAAGTTTGAAAAAAAATATTATGGTAATTAAATTGACTAACATAATTTGTTCCTAAAGTGTAATTAATGATAATTTACAGTAATATATTATGTTTGGTGTTTTCACGTATCCTGCCCAATGAGAAAAATAATAACATGAACTTTGGCTACGTTAATACAACAGATACAAGTACAAATACAGGCATGCCCTTGCATTCAGCTTGAGGAATATAAGTACAGCTTGCATAAGTCTATTTTTTACAGTACATTGTTTCATAAACATAAATATTAATGGCAGATCAGGGTTGTTTTTACTACTTATATCAAATAACTGTGATCTTACTTGTGTCTTTCAGCTTTTTTACAAATTCGAATATACGTATGCACTCATAAATAAAGTGTTGATGCAGTTACAATTTATCTTCTAACTCTCTTTTATCTCGTAGGATACGTAAGAACACTCAACAGAACTTATAATTGTACACTTATTTAATGTAAATTTGAATAACTAATTTATTTGGTCACTCAACTGTTAATAATTACTTTCGAAGTTATGCTTCCATAGGCGCATTTTGTCCTACAAAGTAAATCAACGATTTTAGATTTGTGATCTTAAGAAAAAGTGTAATAGTAGTGGATTTTGCTTGTTTTCCCCCTCCATCTCACCCTTCTTGACGTACTTCTGATCCCCCTACACCATCCAACATTTAACACCATTGCACCACACGACCCAATAGCATCTTACCATACTAAATGTTTTGAATTTTAACTTTTTTTTTTTTTAATCAATTTCTTAAAAAAAGAAAAAAAAAGAAAAAAAAACAGTTCCTCAAGAGATTTAAACCCCCGTTCTCTTGCACATTAGGCGAGACCCTCACCTACTCTCCTATGAGCAGACCCTACGTTGGAAAACTGATTACTTTATTTTCTGTTACAGTTCATAGCTTATTTTCAATATAAATTGTTGTTTAGTGTGTATTTATCAATTTGGTCTTTGTTCAACATCAAATTAGTATTACAAAACATTAACTATATAAAATTTATATATTCGCGCGTTAGCAATTAACTTTAGTATTTTGTAACCAATAGCGTGCGTACGATGGTCCTGCGTGACCACCAATCATAGCGCTCCACGTTTAAGTTACTTTGGCTGCTCACGACTGCTCGCCAGTGAGCATTTAGTCAGTCCACACCGATCGCTCGTCCAGTGAACCACAGTGTGGTCACTGTGGATACCAACCAAGCAGACATTTTCTCGAGTAAATTATTTTAAATGGAAAGAGAAAGTGTCTTGTGTAATTTACTTGCATGACTCAAACAACATCGTTGTTAGTTTAATTATATTAGTTGAATAACTGTTTTTCAACTTCGATCAATATCTTTCAACTAGCGCACATAAAACGAAATTTTGTTATTTACCACAGTTTTTCAATTTTTTTCTCATTAACTGTTGTAATTTCTGCTGTTAACAAACTTGATTATTTTGTTATATATAAAAAGGTGTAAGTGTCAATCTTCCAATAAAGCCAAGCACTTGGCTTCCACTCCTTTCTCTCGCAACCGGTAAATCAAATCATGCAGTCCACAATCATTGGGTTTTTAATCTCAAACATTTGTCCTTTGAGCCGGATCAAAAGGGTAAGTGGAGAGCTTCAGCTTATTATTAGCCACGTGCGAGTTACGAAGTCGGCCATCTTAACCAACTTCTTCTTTACGAATGAGGTGCGGACGTGATCAGCGCGCCAGCACGTTGGGCGTATCTTTCTCTCTCTCACACACACTCGCATACAACAACACTTGGTACCTGTGGTAAGTTCAGTGCTTTTTCTTATCGTACACGAACTCGAGTACATACTCGTTGGCTTCGTTGCGTAGCTTATTGCTACACTTTTCTCGTCCGATTTGTCGCCATCTTTTAGTCCACAGGCCCTAGTACATACTCGCTGGCCATCTTGTTCTTCCTGCGTTGCGCAGAAAGATTCATTTTTTTTTGTTTCGTGCAGTGGCTCGAGTACTACTACTCGTTTGCTACTTTGGTAAATAGTTTTTAGCTTCATATAACGGCTTAGCTTATTTTAGCTGTACCAGCTCGAGTACTATTACTTGCTTGCTACTTTAGTCAATAGCTTTTAGCTTTATATTAAAGCTCAGCTTATTTAAGCTGTACTAGCTCGAGTACTATTACTCGTTTGCTACTTTGGTAAATAGTTTTTAGCTTTATATAAAAGCTCAGCTTATTTTAGATGTACTAGCTCGAGTACTATTACTTGTTTGCTACTTTGGTAAATAGCTTTTAGCTTCATAGAAAACAATTAACTTATATTAAGCCTTGGACTTCGTAGCCATATATACATAGTGCTCTCTTGCACTTATCAGCACGTAGCTCGCACAAAGTCGGTCATTGATACCCTCGCTCTTTAATTTCCTTTGTGTACCGTACTTATAAACCTTTTTGCTCCACAGAACAACAAATGTTTTATTGGCAACGGGCTAACACTAACGGTGTGCTCACCTGTCACTGCAGGGCATCATAGCACTTGAAAGTGCTGCTCATTGTAGCTACAGGCCGCCATTGCCGGCCGGTTCAACGTAAACCGTCGTTGTTATTGAGCCACTTCAATGCCTAGATACCCATTGCATGGGCCTGATTACCAGTGCACATCATTGTCGTCTTCAATGTCCTGCATACATTCTTCGCACTCAATTAAGCAGGTAGCTGATCGCCTGCGTCGTCTAAGGCTGCTTCTTCAACAAGTTTTAAATTGCGATTTCTAGTAAATTTAAATAATTATTAATTACACGATTCAATCTAGCGATAAAAATTAGAAAATTTCAGTTTATTGATTTGCGTTAATTATATAGGTATTCAATTTAGAGATTTTCTAATATTTTATTATAATATTTATTTAAATAATTTGTACTGTTAAGAGCTAGTTTGATTGTCACTGCCAGGTGTCGATAACGTTTGGTCACTATGGATGCATATTACTCAACGCAGCTTGGCCTTTATATCAAAATAAAGAATGCTTTCATTAATTTCAAAAAACTTGGCTCGGCCAAAATGACAAAGGGTCAAGCTGTGGCTCGACTACAATAAATCAAAGATGCGTTTGAACAATTTAAAACGATTATTACTACTATTATAACTTTGGATCCTCTTGATAAACAACATGACTATTTTAAAACTGGCGTGTTTGAGGGTGGTGAAGACCTTTTTTATTCGGCCGTTAGGGACTTTGAGGACTACATGTTCTCGTTATCAACCGATAATCTAGCTCCTGTACCTCCCAACTTTGCCCCACCTCAAAATTCTGTGCAAATTTATGTCTCGTTACCTTCTATTGATTTACCAGTTTTTAATGGCAACCTTGATTGTTAGGAGAATTTTAGAGATGTGTATAGAGCTTTGGTACACAGGACGCAGGATCTTTCAGGTATTATTAACTACCAGTACCTACGTACTCATGTTACTTCCGATTCAATTAAAACAATTCCTCTTACAGAGGAAAACTACTCACAGGCTTGGGAGACTCTGCTTGCCTTCTACGACAACCAGCATCGATTAGTGTCCTCATATACCAGCTATATTATTAGTGCTCAACCAATAAAAATCTTTTCTTGCATTGAAATAAAACGCATTTCCAAAAAAATGCTGGGTCTCTTTGATTTTTTGTCAGCCATGGGAAGACACGTGGGCGAAAATGACATTTTCATGGCTCTCGTGACTAGCAAATTCGATTTCCACACATATAAAGATTGGCAGAAGCATCTGGGAAGCAGTAGTAATGCGCCTATTCTAAGACAACTACGTGAATTCATAACAGCCCAAATCATAACTTAAGAAGCTTCTGCTAGTAAAACCGTGATCAATCTGGACCAAAGGAGCAAACCTAATCAGTCAGTTGTACTACATCAAACTGCAGCTCATTCTTCTGTAACAAATACACCTCATAAGTCAGTTGTAGTGCATCAAACTGCAGCTCATTCTTCTGAAACCAATACTCCAAAATGGTTGTTCTGTAATCAAACTCATAAGTTGTACCAATGTGACAGTTTAAAATCAAAGCCTTGAAAAAGAAAAAAAGAGTTTTGTTAAAAGCAAAAGAATTTGTCTTAATTGTTTTGGTAAACATAGCTCGAATAAGTGCACATCAAAATTTAATTGCTTCAAGTGTCATTAAAGGCATAACACATTGATGCATAAAGATGAGTTTGATTCTCACAAGGGCAAACCTAATAATGAAAAGAGTAACAAGAATCCTGATCCTAAAAACAGGTCATGTCTTAATGTCGGTATTGCTTCTGAAGTGAGCTTTCCCAGAGCACCTAGAGTTCTTTTTGCCACTGCAGTGGTATACATTGTTGATTTTAATGGTTCGAGCCTTAAAGTGAGAGCATTAATTGACCAATGCTCGCCTTCATCTCTTGTCTCCAAATCTCTTTATGACTTATTGAACTTTAAGAGTCGCAGTACCAACATCTCGTTGTCTAGTATAGGAGACCAAGCTGTAACTGTAAAACAGTCAGTTCAATTCAAAATTCAACCTCATTTTGAATCCAATTTTAGTTTGGAAGTTGAAGCTTTAGTAGTGCCTTGGATCACTTCTTATAAGCCTCCAGTTTGTCATGAGGTAATAAACTTAAGCCATATAAAGGGTCTGCAGTTGGCTGATCCCAATTTTTTGGGTTTGGATAAAATAGATTTATTACTCGATGCATCTGTTCATGCTGCACTAATAAATAATTTTTTTAAAAGAGGTAAAGCTGGTCAACCCATAGCTTCATCTTCCAAACCAGGTTGCTCCTGTCCGGCTCAGTATCTTCATCATCGTCGTTAAATTCAACAGACCCAGTTTCTTAACATATCATAGATAATTCTAATCTTTTTGATATTGTACATAAGTTTTGGTCGATTGAGGAGCCCATATCTAAACCTACGTTAAGTCCTGAGGAATCTGAATGTTTAGAGCATTTTTCTAACACTTATTCCAGGTAACCTGATGACCGGTATATGGTCCGTTTGCCCTTCAAAGCTTCGGCAGACGACCTCAAAGCCGCTAATAAGTTCTGGCATCAGGCTGCATTGTCTATGCTCAAGCAGCTATAGCAACGATTCCTTAGGGACCCTGAATTGTGTAAGGCTTATAACCAGTTCATGACTGAGTACTCAGCCTTGAGGCATATGAGTCATGAACTTAATCGTGCTCAATATCTTTTACCCCATTATGGTGCTTATAAAACTAACGGTGAAACTTTAAAATTAAGAGTTGTATTTAATGGATAATTCAAAAATCGTGGAGGCCATTTGTTGAATTCCATTTTGCATTCAGGCCTCAATTTATTACATAATTTACTTAAGATCATTCTTCAATGAAAATTTTATAGTTTTGTATTCACTACTGATGTGGAGAAAATGTTTAGATAGATAGTGGTTCACCCTTAGAATCAGGTCTTTCAGGCTATTCTTTGGCGCTCACAACTATCTGATCTTGTAAAATCTTATTTACTCACTACAGTCACTTATGGCCTGGTCAGCTTGCCACATTTGGCTACTCGTGTTCTTCGACAGCTGGCAATGGATAGTATTTATTTACATCCAAGAGCTGCCAAAATTATTTTAGAAGAGTTCTATGTTGACGATTGTCTCTCTGGCGCTCAAAACACGAAAAGGGCACTGAACTCCTAGATTTAGCTTAATCAGGCGGTTTTCCTCTGAGAAAATGGTCTTCTAACTCGGTGGAAGTACTCTTAAAGATCCTTGATAATTTGAAGATACGCAAGCCCAAGGAATTCAAAGACTATAATCAAACGGTCTCTGTTTTTGGCTTGTCTAGGTTCCAAAAATAATGAATTTAAATTTCAACTAGTCGTTGATCCTAGACCTTAGTCTTGGACGAGACGATCATTATTGAGACAGTTGGCGAAGATCTTTGACCCTTTGGGATGGTTTTCGCCTGTTATTATTTTGTGCAAAATTCTCTTTCAGTCCCTGTGGCTGCTTAAAGTATCATGGGATCAACCCTTGCCACCACCAATAGTCTCTAAATGGATTAGTTGGTTGGACGAATTACCCCAGTTAAACCAAATTACAATACCTCACTGGAATTTCTTTTTACCTGATTTCGATTTCTTTGAAATTCATGGTTTTGCATATACATCTAAGTCAGCTGATGCTGCAGTTGTATACGTTCGTATTGTCAAGAATCAAGGGGTTGATGTATCTCTTCAATTAGCTAAAACCGAAGTAAGCCTAATTAAGACTTTCAGTATTTCACGGTTAAAACTTTGCGCTGCTCAGCTTCTTGCGAAAATAATTAGACATTTCTTAGACTGTTGTCCTGTCAAGGAAGCGCCTGTCCACCTATGGATCGACTCTTTAAATGTATTGCATTGGCTAAATGTTCTGCCTTTTAAGTGGCCTACTTTTATTGCCAACAGATGCTTTAATATTTACGAGCTAGTACCTAAAGCTGAATGGCATCATATAAGGTCCAAGCAAAACCCAGCTGATATCGCCTCACGGGGAATTTATCCTAGTCAAAAGAGTGGACAGTGTTTATGGTTTTCTGGCCCAGATATACTACACGAGTTCCAACCCGAATACCCAAAGCTCAAAATTGACCTCCTTGAAGATACTTTGCATGTAAATAGATTAGTTAAGGATAAAGGCCTGGATACCTTTGTCAATGGATTGTATGGACGTTATTTGAAATGGGAAAGACTACTTCGAGTAACTGCCTACTGTCTGAGATTTGCTTATAGACTCCTTGTTAAAATAATTCAAAGGAAATTAAAAAATCATTCTGACAATTTTAAACCTAAATTACCTTTAATTTCTGTAAATAGTTATTTTAATTTAGCTTCATTCAACCTATCAATCGAGAAATTAGAAAATGCTGCACTCTTGTTAATCTACACACATCAGCAACGTTGGTTTTCTGCTGATTTAGCTGTTCTTCGACGAAACCAAAGTCTCAAGCCTGATGAATTTGAACAGCTTCCATCGTTTAGTCGCTTACGTAAACTTACACTAGTGCTTACTTATGAACTTCTACGAATAGTTCGTAGGCTTAGCAACTCGCTATTGGATTCAGATTCTAAACATCCACTGATACTTTATGGTTACGACTACATCACTCGACTACTGATTGATGACTTTCATCGAACCATGTTACATGGAGGTGTCGAAATGGTCTTAGTCTCTCTCAGGAGAAAATATTGAGTACTACGACGCCGTGAAGTAGTGGGCGCAGAACTCAGTCATTGTTTTACTTGTAACCGATACAAGTCAAGAACTCAAACTCAAATAATGGGTGATCTTCCCGATTGCAGAGTCACTCCTAGTCCTCCGTTTCATAAGACAGGAGTTGATTTTACTGGACCCTTTCTAGTTCGACTATCAAAATATCGTGGAAAGGGCACACTAAAAGGCAATATCGTTGTTTTCGTGTGTATGGCAACTGAAGCCATACATTTAGAGATTTTAGAGGATTATTTAACAGAGTTATTTATTGCGGGCTTCCAGCGTTTCGTCTAACATAGAGATCACTGTACTGACTTACATTGTGATCAGGGTACAAATTTTGTTGGAGCTGACCACGAGCTCAGGAAAATGCTTGAGGATCGACATCAGTCAGATCAATTTGCTGATAACTTGTCATTATTAGGAACACAATGGCATTTTAACCCACTGGCTGCTTCCCACTTTGAAGGAATTTGGGAGTCAGCCGTGAAATCAACAAAGTTTTATCTAAAACGAGTTGTGGGTGACCAAATCTTGACTTTCGTTGAATTCTTAACTTTTCTCTGTCGCATGGAGGCTTGACACTTGTCCACTCTGCTTCTTGACAGACGACCCACTTGACTTGAATCCATTAACTCCTGCACATTTATTAACCCTGAGGGCTTCTTATTTTGTCCCAGAACACGACCTTCTAGCTGTAAGGGCTTCTCCATTACGAAGATGGAAAATAATATCGCAGTCTGTTCAGGTTTTTTTGGAAAGGTGGTCCTCGGAGTACCTCAGCACCCTTCAGTCACGATCCAAGTGGCTTACGCCTCAAAGATTAATGCAAGTAGGAGATTTGATCCTTATTAAAAATGAGTTGACTCCACCTGGCAAGTGGCCTTCAGGTCGAATAATAGAGATTTTTAAAGACCCGAACTCTCTAGTCAGAGTTGTAAGGGTTAGAACCAGCAGTACTGTCGTAGTTAGACCCATTTACAAATTAATTCTGCTGAAAACTAGCTCTGAATTGACGCCAATAACTTAGAATAGGATCTTAGAACAAGAATTTAATTTTGATTATATAAACAAAGGGGAGCATATTAGTTTGAATTTATTAAATTTTAAATGCAATACCTAGTTATTAAGCCCAATTTAAAATTTTGTTTATATTATTATATAATTATCTTTGTAAGTAGACAAGTAGTCTATATTAATATTCTCAAATTTTGATTTATATGTTATACTTTGTTTATTTTATTTATTTTTCTCTTTTTTCGATGTACATTCATACTGACTGCTGTCCATCAACCTGGGCAGTATGTTCAACATCAAATGAGTATTACAAAACAATAACTATATAGAATTTATATATTCGCGCACTAGCAATTAAATTTAGTATTTTGTAACCAATAGCGTGCGTACGATAGTCCTGCATGACCACGAATTATAGCGCTCTACGTTTAGGTTACTTTGGCTACTCACGACTGCTCGCCTGTGAGCATTTTTTCAGTCCACACCGATCGCTCATCCAGTGAACCACAGTGTGGTAACTGTGTACACCAACCAAGTAGACATTTTTTTGAGTCAATCATTTTAAATGGAAAGAGAAAATGTCTTGTGTAATTTACTTGCGTGACTCAAACAACATCATTTTCAGTTTAATTATATTAGTAAAATAACTGTTCTTCAACTTCGCTCAATATCCTTAAACTAGCGCACATAAAACGTAATTTTGTTATTTACCACAGTTTTTTAATTTTTTTCTTCTCAAGTGTTGTAATTTCTGCTGTTAATATACTTTATTATTTTGTTAAATATAAAAAGGTGTGAGTGTTGATCTTTCAATAAACCCAAGCAATTGGCTTCCACTCTTTTCCCTCGCAACCGGTAAATCAAATCATACAGTCCACAATCATTGGGTTTTCAATTCCAAACAGTCTTACTTCAAATTAAATAAATAATTTGTTCAATTAAATATGTTTTTTAAAAACAATTTTTTTTTTCAAAAACTGAAACATTCATTTATTAATCATCAATTTGTCACTTTTTGAATGAATCAATTATTGTTTGTATAATTTTTTCACATATTTTCGGAATTTTTATAAATTAAATTTAAAAAAATTTTCTATACTGTATAAATAAAATTAATTTTAATTACGTTTTTTTAGTTCACAATTCGTCCTTAGTAATTGAGAACAAAATTCAGAGAGGTGGGAGAAGCGCAAATAAATTTTTTAACTCTGGAAATTATTTTTCTCATAAGGATGAACTAATCACCTTTCATACAAACAAAAAATAGAAGTTTCATATGGATCTTACAAATTTAATTTAAAGTTATTTTTCGATGAGATTACATGTTAATTTGGACTTATCCTAAATCAACTGAAAAAGGGTACAGTTAAATGATCTGCTATTTTGTGAAAATATTTCTTATTTTTTTAGGAAGTTATTTTGAAACCCTTAAAAAATTAAATGAAAGAGCATAGTCTTGAACTGGCCAGCTACGACATTGCTCACATGGTATTGTACCACGAAATATCGTTCATTATTATTTTGTTAGTATATTTCAAAGTATTTATTAAAACCATTCTTCATCAACGTAGGTATACTCATTCCAACGATAACTGCACCACCTTTGCACATAATATCGTTCAATACAAGGTATACTTATATTTATAATTATATTATTCGCCATATAATTTTATTAAATAACTTTTTACTTGTTTTTTAACTAATAAGGAAATTTGTTTATTCTGGCTATCTCAGTGACAGACAATTTCTCTTACACGGTAGCATCACTTGGAATAGATGTTAGGCAAATAATATTTATGAGGAAAAAAACAAAAATCAACATGTTTTATTATTGCGCTCTGTCTCAGCAATTATTTAAACCTATTTAAGACCACTTACAAGAATGTACTTCGTAGCTACAGGTTTTTAAATTAAAATCAGTATCCATTAATATATCTCGCAAAGAGGCTAATTAGACCAAACCCCGAGATACGCGATCCATATTTTATCCTTATATTACTGAAGAAAAAGCTTCGTAAAATTGTGATGAACGAGAGCTAGATAAAGAGACACTCTCAATAATGAGGAATATGGAAGTGACACAAAACATCCATTATCAGTAAATAATTGAAACAAAAAATTTTCTTACTAGTGTAAGTCACAGAGTAGCATATTTAGGGCGGAATAATAAGATATCAAATTTTGTATACCAGCAAGTTGAAAAATTAAATTATGCTTCATTTAAAGAAATTGAGATTCTTGACAGCTTTCGCTTGTTCGTTTGTTTTGTCTTGATATAAGACGTGAAATGTGACCATTAAAAGATGGACCTCAATGCAACAGAGGAATTTTCAGACTGATTTTTGTTATAACCAGCATTTTGCTTAAATCGTAGGATAGTTGATAATTTGCTTAAGCTCCTGCTTATAAATGGACAATTACTGTTATAATGGCATAAATGTAACATGTAACGTCTATACTTGACACCTTATATGCAAGGACATGGCAGAAAAACTTTTTTTTTTAGTAAGAGCTTTTAGGTATAAAACTGAGATTGCGACAGAATACAAAAATGTCGTTTTGACAATTTTTTCTGTATTATCTGATTGATAAATCGTCATTTTTGATAATAATAATTATCATTTAATCTTGCCTTTTATTTGGAGCTAAAGGTTGTGGAAAGTAGTCTTGCGTTCCTTCGCAGGCTGCGGGACCAGCAGACTGTCCAACTATTTGTTTATTTCTAAAAAAAAAAGGAAAAAAGTTGCATATAATACTCGTGTAGACGTAACTTACTCTGCTGTAGGAGCTCTAAGTAATGGGCAACTTCGGTAACTGTACTATTTACTACTTTTCACTATTGGCTCAAATAATTTCAATTTCTTTTTCTGTTGGTTTATTAATAATTTATTTTATATTACTTGTACAAAAAAAACTTAGAGAAAACAAAGAGTACTTAGTCATTCTTTAGCAAGTTACTTCATAATTAGTAATTAACTTCTGCACTTAATGAGCGGCAGTGGGCTGCTAACTAAAAGGCCGCGTGAGAAAATGTACCTTACACAAAGCTTTTTTTTAAACTTTTTGTCTTACATGCTACAAAGCCATTACTTGCTAACTTTATGTGTTAAGGCTAACGGGCTAGCTTTAATTGTCATTAGTCACTTCCAAAATCCTCAAAGTACACAGTCAGCTCTATAAAGTGATGACTTTCGTTAAGACCTACTTTTTTTAAAGTCTTCAAATTTTACCATTGAGAATAAAGAAATATAAAATAAAATAAAATCATAAACTTAACAACTTATACAAGTCATCACTTAACTGGCTCCCCTTCTTAAAACTTTCACCATCCTCAGTAAATGTATGTGTTTAAGCAATCTGAGGTAAAGTAAGAAGTGGACCATGGTAAGGTGAATACTTTATCAATTGAAAGAAAAATTTATACTTTTAGCTCTCTCTTTCATAGTATTATTCTTACCTGATAAGTAAAAATTTATTTGCAATAATTCCCTATGTACGTATTTATATTATAAATATAAGCGTATTAAAATAATTGAATTTTTTTTAACAATAAACTATGACTAAGGAACAAAATGGCATGTTGTAATACACCAAAATAAGGGGTAATTATTTTACAGAATTATTACATTTATTTAGAAATGGGCAAACAAAGAGAATAATAGGGCTCACCATAATTAATTATCGTTAAAATTCCTTCTTTCTCCTTACTTCTTGATTTTATTGTCAATGGTCGATTTGTTAAAGGTATCAAAGTTTGTTATAAAGCCTTGTTTAAGGCTAATCTTATAGAGCCAGTCGTATTTCAGTAGGCTGATATCCTTTTGGTGTAGAGGGCAATTTTTTTTTATATTTATTTGTGTCTTGCACAAGAAACTGTGCTGTTTAAGGTCGCTTTTATTTATTAAGTTCCTTCAAGGTGAGTATGTTATTGTGTCCAGGTACTTTCAACTATCTCTATATTAATATTTTATCCCTGACATTTAAAGTCTTCCGAAAGCTCTTACTGTCAATCCTTTGTTAGAATAAGTAGTGAAACTAAGATACAATTGCCACCTATCATCACGCACTACATTTAGTGAGTAGTAGTTTAAATGGCTTACAGGACTAAACTTCATTAATAACAGGGTGAACTAATCCGGATTTATTATGACTGGCACCTTAGGAACTATTTCTCACCAAAGTAGGTCACAGTCTTCAGTAGCATCATCTTCTTTGGTTGTGTCTTTGTTTCCCGTGTTTTTAATCTTGAAAATTTTCAGCTGCTAGGTTATACAATTTACTAATGCGTGGCGTGTATCTATTGCCCACTTAGCAGTTTTACATGTTATACGAACGGGAATAATATCTTCTCGTTTTTGTCGTTCAGTTAAAAAAAAAATATCTTCTATGGGGTAATTGTGTTCGAAAAATTAAACAATATAGTTGGTATTATAAGGTTTTTTGATAAGGACGCTTACTCAAGTCCTCGTATGAGCTTAGCAAGTCATCACTCTCACAAATTGTAGTGTTAAAGCAGCTCCTCTCTCATTCTTATTTGTAAGAGTTCTCACTGTCGTAGATAGTTTTATACTCTTATTTAGCACTTGGGTTCCAAAATTTATTGATAGTTGTACTGTGTATGCTGATAAGTTGTTTGCCCCATCTACTTTAACAATTAGTTTTACATTAAGGGTTGCTGCAGCAACTGCTGCATCACATAGTTGGTAGTTTTTAGCATTATATTTAGTGTATAATGCACTGCATGGCTGTTCTTGGCAGCTGTTGTAGGGCTGGCGCTGCCCTTAAACTGTTTACCGCAATGTATGCCTCTAGCGGTAAACGAAGTATGACCTCATAAATCGAATAATTCATAGCACAGGACTTCTGTTGTATAGACTGTACTGTTCCGTAATTTTTCAGTATCTCTTTTAGCATAAGTTGACTATAATTTCCCACTAATATTATTAAGTCGGGGTCCATCAGTCATTGCTTCGAAGATTTCAGTGCTTTGTTTGTCTATTGGTAATGTTATTTTGTAAGTGTAATACATAAAAATTGTGTGTATTTTAAAGGGAAGTGTATATGTAAAATCATACAATATCTTTAAAATATAACAAACGTAGGTATAAAATCTTGAATTTGTATTTTTTGGATTTAAAACATCTCATAGCTGGCTGTGAATAGCCATGTGAGGGGAAATATGTAACTGCAAGTCTATATAACTTAATGAAACTGTACATGTACATACATGCCTAAATAATCCATATTTATTGTATGTACAGCATCGTATACCTACGTACACATGTATTTTGTATTATACATGTATGTGTATATACTACATATAGTATGTTTTAACATATTATGTTTAATACATGTGTATATACTGTATATAATTATTGTTAATAGATCATATACAATATATGTGCATCTATTATATAGAATATATGTGTAAGAAAAATTTCCAAATCTTACTGACTCTTAAAATCAAACCCACATTCTTCGGATTCGTACTCGGAGTCCTTATCGTTTATTTAAGTGTATGTAATTTAGCCTGCTGATTTAAAATAAAATATATATATATAGAAAAACTTTTTTTTNAAATTATTTTTAAGTGGCCTTATAATGTTAGAACCGTGTTTTAAAGTCCATTTTGCTATTATCTTGCAACAGCTCAATAAACAGAAGAAATAAAAGTACCAGCGTGTAAGGCAAAAAATTTTCTATCAACAAGAACTTTCAATTTTGTTTCGATAAGCGCAAAATGTTGAGAAAAAAAATTAAAAAAGCATTTTGGCAGTACCTGTAAGAGTACGCAAAAAAAAGAGTCCCATTAATTTTCTGCTAACACGCTTGCTCTCTTTGTACTGTACTTATGCAGGTAAGCATTTTTAATTTTTTTTTTTTTTAATATTTTGCGCATATAAAAAATGATAACTTAATATTAGAATTAGTATTATTTTCTTACTATTTCTTATAAAATTTTTTATTCCTAAACAGGATTTTTTTTAATATTGGACTAATGCAAGGATGTCTAGAGGTCTTCCAGTTGTTTTTATTCAAACTTCATCTTAACTTGTCTTCAGTAAAGACCTTACCCAATGAAATTCGCGCACATGTGCAACTACGCACAGGTATCTAAAAAGATACGAGAGACACAGAAAGTAATACTCACGAATGTAATATTAAACACGTATGTATCTATCCGTAAGTGAGTAGTATAGATACTCTTTACCGTATATTATTGTTATTTTACAATATAGTTATTACAATGTTAATGATTAAAAAAAATGTAAAAATTATTAATTATTTGTTTTTTCCTAATCTTTATTATTCTTGATTATTCAACAAAAACCACTATTTTCATCATAGACAAACAAATTCTACCGATTTCAGTAACATATTTTTTCATGTTTCACATCCGTTGGGGGTCTCCAGACCCACACCTGATTTTTTTTTCATATCTCTGATAATTGTACTAAGTATGTATTTAATCATTGTTTTTATAAAGCCTTAAAAAATTTTGAAACTAAGTGATGCATTTTTTTAACGTAGAATAAAGATTATTAAATAGTAGGGTTCTATCATAAGGTTCATTTTTTTTATTGTTTATTAAATCTAGTAAATTGATGATTTTAGCAAAGGTTAGTCTTATTCCTAAATTTTGTGTACATCGCTGTCTTCTGCACAGATTTCTGATATGTCATGAGTTCAACTAGTTGTTGACGTAGAAGGTTAGTCAAGTTTTTGTTCATTATGTCTTTTGCATGCCTTTTAATTAGCTTGGCATATCTCGTGCGATACTTGGGTTCATCGTTCTGCAATGTCTGAATAGCACTTTCAGGACTTACATATTTAATATATTCTTGGGATAATCTTTCTCACTGGCTTTAAAAGGCATAACAATATTTTGGGATATTAATTTGAGAAAAACGGTTTAAAAAATCTCTTTTTCTCTTCGTTTCTTCTATATCCTACGGTCGAAGACACATAAGTATTTTTGGATGGATATTTGGTAAATCATTTTTACTTTTTGGTAATATTGGTAAAGAAATCTACACTGCTAAATAAATAGTGGACTTTATCTTTGAAGTAAAAAGTGTCTGAATTCTTCTCCTACATTCAGTGTTTTATGAGATTCTTATTTAATGAATCACTATTGAAAATGGCGATTATAGTATGTTGTGTATACCTATGAAAATCCAGAAGTTAGTCCCTTTTCTTGATGTTTCCTTTGTTTGCTTACTGTATACTTCATGTGAAGGATTATTTACATTCGCTTTCGTCTTAATTGTTATTTAGTAGTTAGGGCTCATCGTGCAGCCTGGAAGGAGCACAGTACCAAACACATATTGATTTATGAGTGCTTTTTCAACTTTTAAGATGTATATCAAAGGAGTATTGCTTATCACCAGTCTAGTTTTGGCTCATTTAGGTATTTTTAGTTTCTCTTTAAATTTGACACAAAGTCCGGTTAGTTCATGCTCTTTTAGTTCTTATTTAAAAGTTACCTGGGGTTCTGTGTTCAGTTGATTGATGGTCCATTTTAAAAATTTTTTTAAGACACTATGTTTCATAGTCTTCTTAAAACAATTTTTTTCTTTGCTAATGAGTGTCGCTATTATAACTTTAATCATAATAGTTTTAATTACAGTAGGCACTAATTTAAAAAGTAAAGTTAACTTCTCTTTTAACTTTTGAATTTATATTTATCTTATTTAATGTATTGTGTTTTGTACATATAATTCTTCATCTGTCTATGTTTATTCATTGAAGTTTAGTAGTTAAATTGATCTTATAGTGTCATGGAAGGCATTAGTGTTTCTCAAGGGTTTATGTAATACGGTTGAGTTTAAGGTAACTTTTACTTAATAAGTATATTGTAACTGAGTGATAATTCTATGTTTAGAAGTTAAGGTTAGTTTGCATGTTTTTTTTTCATGCACCTATTATTTATTTGTAAAAAGATCTATACTTTTGAATTTTTCTTGTCGATCCATTTTGTTCAGGAAAAAAATACTTAATTGTTCGTAACAAGATGTCAAGAATAACTATTAATTATTAACTAGTAAGTAAATCCATTGACTCTCTGTTCTTGGTGTAGATATAATTTCACAGTATTGAAGGACGTCTGTTTCAGATTATAATAGCATACAAGTTTTACATTTGTTCATAGAATAGGGTTCCTTTAACAGCTTTTTAGCTAAGAATATATAACCGTATACTGTTTTATTGCATTGGTTAAACGTGTCTTCGTTTAATTGTGAGTATGAGTTATTGTCTGCTGCTACTGCTAAGTAAAAGTGCGATGGTTGTGTGTAGGCAGATCCATTTTTTTCAGAGTGAAGCATCTCTATAAGTGGCAAATGTAATATCACCATAGTCCATTTTTCCATCCACAACATCCTATTTACCTAAAACGCTTATTACGTCAGTATAAAGACTCTTTAATGGTACTACAAATTCTAGATTCCCTGCTAGTTTTCTTACATTATGGATTACAGTTCTAAATATATTTGGAGAAAATACAATTTTATGTGCTTGCCTTTCTTGTGAATTATGCTAGATATTCACCAGATTTTTATGGGAAAGTATAATATCATGTTAGGTAGCCTTCGTACCAGATAAGTTAATAAATGTGTCAGATATCTGTCGAGAGTAAAATCTTGTCCTGAACTCAGTATATCAGCAACTTCTATTAGAATATGCTCATGGTATTTTGTAGTGTTATTAAGTTATTTAAATACAGCTTAGAAATATGGCTATTTTGTTTTTATAACTAAATATTTTCCTCTTCTAATAGATATGCAAATTGTTGAAATTTGTGTTAAAAACGTTGATATCCTCTTGTGTGACTAAGTTGAAAGTCCTTTGTTTTTCTTTTCAATCATTCCATGAGGTGTAGATCTTTTTGTCCATTGAAGGAGATGTTTGTTCCAAAATAAATTTATTAATATCCAGCCGTAAATGGACAAATTGATGAGAATCTTTAGGCCACGTCAGCTTCTGTACCTCGCACTTCAGCGTCTTTCTCGATGGGACGTTGAAAAACAGTTGCGTGTGAGGAACTAAAGCATCAAGGAAGGTGTGGCAGTGATGCGAGACCGTTTTTTTTAGCAATGCGCTGCTGAAGTTAAGGGCTACCATGATAGTGCTTTTATTTTACCCTAAAGTTCTCATTAGCTTACCTATTGAAGCCCACTGTAAGGACATAAACGACGAGTACAGGGACCAGGACAAAAATATGATGGAGGTACGAGAAAAAACAAGGACCGAGATGTAGGACAGCCTTCTATAGAATGAAAGATGCTCTGAAGAGCTACCAGACGCTTAATTGTCTTTATAAATTGTAACCTCAGAAGTAGTGACGTTAACAACAACAACGGTGATATAGGCAAAACCGATAATGACGACAAGACTGGGAGGTGAACGACAGTTTTTGGCAAAGACAAGGTCAGACTTTACTGTAACTTATCTTAACCCGCTACACCTGATAAACCACTACCTGTGCACAGTAAGAAGTTACCCCTAGAGTTGACCATTTTAGGGAGACGGGTAATAAGTGATGTGAATCAGGATAGCATGAAGGTAATAGAACCATTGACGAATCAAAGGACTATCCAGGACATCGCCTTTTCGTTGGCAGAACAACTTGCAACTATGCCAAAAGTGAAATTGATTGAGCACTCATTTGAGATCCTCACCAGAGTTCAGTCTCATAAAGCGCCTCTATTTTACTCGACGCCAGAAAAAGTAATTTGGACTGGTAAAAGCCAGGAAAATCCACAGACGTTTTTATTGAAGCAAGCACCTCAGGACCAGAGAAGATTTATAGGTAGAACTAACAAGCCAGTAATACCTCAACCACTACAAAACTGTAACAGCAAGCTACAAGTAACTGGTAATTGGGACACGGCCAAAGGTTAAGACAAGAGAACATTGTTTGGTAGAATCATGCTCTCTTTGAAGCAAAAAGCCACTGCTGATAATAGCCAATACGAAGAACAGACTAGACGATAATTCATCTACGATTCCAAAAGGGGAATCAGGTCACACGCCTACAAATAGTGACACGAGTTTGAATTTAGACTGAACTGGTAGCCTTAAGAAGGGTTACAACAGCACAGAAACACCAAATAAGTATGAAAAGGCTCGTTGAGGCAGACATAAATGTAAGAATAAAAGGGCTGAGAATAAGCAGGAGAAAGATTATAGCGAGGCAGAATAGCCTCCATGATTCAAAATCCTCTTGATGATCCAATGTACATACAAAGAGCAGAAAATCGAGGCTTCTCCAAATTTGTTTGTTTTTAGAGAGCTGTATGTATGCTAAGACAAGGAGAATAGGACGCCAACGGACCACGCGCTGAGCTGCAGAGACACAGCAGCACCAGCAAGAAAGGACAAGAAAACGCAAACGCGACTATCGTGGAGGACGTACGAGATAAGGCATCCACTTCCTGCGTACGCCCCCCCCTCCTTTTTATTTCCAGGTACAAAGGCAGTGTGACACGCTGTGTTGTCGTACTTATCGTTAATCATTTGTAGCGTCTCTATAATGTTTTTCGTTGCTGATTAGACTTTATCAGAAACTTGCTGTCGCTCTACTCTGAGCCTAGCGACACTTTCTTCGAAAGAGGCAAGCTCCTTCTGGGTCTGGTTGCTAAATACCGACACGTTGCTGTCCTCGGTGTCGTTAGTGCCTATACTCGACAGGCTTCCTCTTTGTCCTTTGTCCTCCGAGGAGTAGTAGTAGTAGTAGTAGTAGTAGTAGTAGTAGTTTCTTTTTGTGGAGGGGGGGGGGGAGAAATGCATTGAGGCACACCGCAGGGACAGCGGTAGTGTGAGACTCGATAGATTTTTTTTTATTAGACCACCCATAACCACCCCCCCATGCCACGTGGCTTTTGATCTACCCCGGAACCGCGTTAGCATTACTTCAGGGTGGAGCCACCAGGAAGACCATCGTGTCTCACAGCATTAACAAGCTTACTCACCACCATTTGCTGGAGGTGCTGATGCTCTCAAGTCCTGAAAAGGACTCGGGGTCCCTGAGGACCAGCAGCTTGTCTAGCGCTTCATAGTAGGCCGCCTACTTAGCCAGCACCACTATAAGCTTAATGCTTTCCCTTGCTGATAGGTAAAAAGTACCCAGCGCAGCGTGGGTCCACATGAGCCTGTCTTTCAACTCAAGGCCTTTTTGCCTTATTTAATTCCTGCTTGGGCCTTATCCCTGGCCTTTTTCAGGGCTCTTCTGAATAAAGGGCAGCTTTCGCTGCCTGTTTCGTGCTTGTTGTCCGTTGTTGGGCAAAGGAAGCACCGTGCTGGGCCTGGACACTCTTTCTTCCAGTGGTTTGAGCTTCCACAGCTTGGATCTGTTTTCGTTCTCACAATTGCCCGAGACGTGTCCATATCCCAGGCATTTGTAGCATCTTGTTACTTCGATTCTTCTTCGAATTCAGCAGCTTACAATGCCAATTCGTAACCTGCCTTCCTTTTCTACTTGTCTGGCAGATGCTTCGTCCACCTTTATTAGAGCCAGCCTCTGTCCTCTGGCATTTGGCATTAAAAGAGCAACTTCTCGTTCTTGGCTCTAATGTCCAAAAGTCCTAGCAAAGGCCTCTTTGACCTCATCTTCCTCTACACTGGCATCCAGGTCTCGGACCTCTGATGTCACTTTTCTGTCGCTTATTTTGACAGTACCCTGTCCGGCTACCGACTTTTCAATTTGCTGTGAGAATACAGTAGCATTTTCTACACCTTCGACTTTAATAAGTATATCTCCTTTTTTTGTAGTGACAACACTTTGGACTGCCACTTTAACCTTATCGGGGTCAAAATTCACCTTCATAGTCTTCAGCACCGTTGCAAAGGTCTGTCCTTCAGCCATCTTAACTACTACTGTTGTTGTGGCGTCCACTCTTTTTTTCCGGCTTGTTTTGTCATTCAGTGGAATTTCTTCTTGTTTGCCACTGCCTGTTTTCTTTTTCTTTGAAGACATAGCCTGCTGGCATTTCTCAGGGCTGTCCGATGGGATCCTGTTTCTCTTACTTCGTTCTTTTTCCTTCAAGGCAGTGTTCAGGGTTTTTTTTCTGTACATGCCGTCGGAAATTATCTCGCCTTTTTTCCCTCCACTGCAGGGATTCAAATGACCACTTCCAAGCGTTGGTACACAAATCTTCTTCAGTAAGACATCCTTTTCTTAGCACCTCTGCCTCTTGAAAATGCTTGAGCGCCGCTTTGAGCCCATTTTTAACAGCGTTTGCTGTGTTGCCGTACTTATCATTAATCAGATGTAGCGTCTCTGCAATGTCATTCCTTGCTGATTGGACTCTATCAGCAACTTGCTGTCGCTTTACTCCGAGCCTAGTGACACTTTCTTCTAAAGCGGCAAGCTCTTCCTGGGTCTGGTGGCTAAATACCGACACGTTGCTAACCTCGGTGTCGTTAGTGCCTATACTCGACAGGCTTCCTCTTCGTCCTTTGTCTGTAAGGAAAGGCCATGGAACATTTAGCAGTCCCTGTTGGCCATGAGACACGTCTTTGTGCCCCCCCCCAGAATCCGTGGGGCCTGCGTCAATCACCCGGGCTTTCACCGGATCGGAACTGACGGCGGATTCCCTCAGAGAGGTTACCGCCTGGGGTACCTGTTTTACATCGACGTTTTTCATTTTGGCATCGTTTTATTGTCGTACTGACCCGCGAAGGCCAGCACTACCCTTTTTTCTAAAAATAAGTATTTGGAAAGGGTTAAAACCAGGGCAGCAGCCCTCTCTGTCACCAGAGAAGACCGCTACTTGCTCGGGCCGGCCGGGAGTCGCCACTCTCCCTCAGTCCCACCCACGGAGACTGCCCTGGCGTTGAGTAACAAGTTTAAGAATAATGTTCGTGTGTAATGTATGTATTTGTTGATACACAACGGTCATCCCAGCGAGACGAGCGGCAGGCGTACAGTCCCGAGACCGCGCAGACAACCCAACAAAACGGGCTGGCGTAAGGCACTAAGGTGCCGCCATATAGCCTCCTCAGTGGTAGTAAGCCTAGATTAGTCGGCCCACCACGTCTTTTTTGTTCATGAGGCGTACAGCCATATCAGATGTGGTTACCCAGACTTACCCGGGCCTCATCATCCGGCTTCACCCATCGCCGGGCTCCCAACGCAAGCCCGGAAAAGGACCCGCCACACGCAGCCCAGAACGATCCGTAAGTGTCCCTGTGTTTGTTTAGTAAGAGTGTGTGATGCATGTATCTGAGAAGAATGTTCTAACCGCCGCTTACTTCTATACACGACGGGTGCTAGTTTTTGTTGGCCCGCATCAAGCAATGGAGTGCCACCCACGGAAGCAGCAAAAAGCGAAGACCAAGGAGCACAAGCAGAGCCGGCCCATGCATCCACACCGACGGAGGCATGGGGCACTAGTCCCCCGTCCACATCGCCGCAGATACACACGCCAACGCCACACACGCCCCCCGATCCACGCCCCCGACCACCACCAGAGAGATCAACCCCAACTGCCCATCGTCACCTCTTATTTTAAGAGGATGCCCCTATCCGCCACCCGGGGAAGCGCCCGGTATGGAGAAACTAGCGAAAACCCCACCCGGTAGTAGTAGTAGTAGTAGTAGTAGTAGTAGTAGTAGTAGTAGTAGTAGTAGTAGTAGTAGTAGTAGTAGTAGTAGTAGTAGTAGTAGTAGTAGTAGTAGTAGTAGTAGTAGTAGTAGTAGTAGTAGTAGTAGTAGTAGTAGTAGTAGTAGTAGTAGTAGTAGTAGTAGTAGTAGTAGTAGTAGTAGTAGTAGTAGTAGTAGTAGTAGTAGTAGTAGTAGTAGTAGTAGTAGTAGTAGTAGTAGTAGTAGTAGTAGTAGTAGTAGTAGTAGTAGTAGTAGTAGTAGTAGTAGTAGTAGTAGTAGTAGCAGCAGTAGAAGTAATAGTATTCACTCTCTAGGGGCTGCTAGACCTTGTCGTTGGTGGGGGTGCCTGGCTTGAAACGGGGTAGGCTCTAAAGAAATAGGTGATCATTCGTCTGAATGTCTGAGGGACTGTGTTTCGCTGAAAACAAAAGGAAAAACAGATAAGGGGAGACTTTAAAAATGAATAAAAGTTAAATTGGTGTATGCATGTAGAAACTAGAGCTGGGAATAGGCTGTTTGGATCCCCGAATGAAAACAAGCCGACTGGGAGGGCTGGCAGGGGCTGACCCTCCATCTAAGCCACTAAAAATCAGCCTGCTGTCTTGGTATGGTGGTAAGTAACCTTGACAGGTCTTAACTAATCTGCACCTTGTCGTATATAGAAGTAAGCGGTAGTTATAACATTTTTGTTAGATACAGAAATGGCCACTGCCCTGGTCTTAACCCCTTCTAAATATTCATTTTTAGAAAAAAGGGTAGTTCTGGCCTTCGCGGGTCAGAACGACTTTTAAAAAGATGCCAACATGAAAAATGTCAATGCAAAACCTGTTCTCCAGGCGGTAACCTCTCTAATGGAATCCGCCGGCAGTTCCGATCTGGTGGAAGCACGGGTGACTGTAGCATGCCTCACGAATTGCCAAGGGGGGCCACAAAGACATGTTCGATGGATAACAGGGACTGCTAAATGTTCAATGGGCCTTTCTCATTGACAAAAAACGAAGAGGAAGCCTGTCAATCATAGGCACCAACAACACCGAGGATAGCAACGTGTCAGTATTTAGCCACCAGATCCAGGAGGAGCTTGCCTCTTAAGAAGAAAGTGATGCTAATCTCAGAGTAAACTAACAGCAAGTGGCTGATAAAGTCCAATCAGCAACAAAAGATATTACACAGACACTACAGGCGATCAACGATAAGTACGGTAACACAGCAGACGCTGTTAAGAATGGGCTCAAAGCTGCACTTAGGTACCTATAAGAGGCAGAGGTGTTAAGACAAGGCTTTATTTATAAAGAAGAAGTGCTTGCAAACTCTTGGAAGTCGTCATTTGAATCTCTGAAGTGAAACAATAAAAAAACAAAGGCCAAATAATTTCCGATGGCATGTACAGAAAAAAAACCCTGAACACTGCCCTAAAGAAAATAAAACGAAGTAAAAGGAACAGGAGCTCATCGGACAGCCCTGAGAAACGCCAGCATACTATGTCGTTAAAGAAAAAGAAAACAGTTAGTGGCAAACAAGGAAAGAATTTTCTGAATGACGAAACAAGCCCGAAGAAAAAAGTAGACGTGGCAACAGTAGTGGTAGTTAAGACGGCTGAAGGGCAGACCTTTGCAAAGGTGCTGAAGACGATGAAGGTGAACTTTAACGCTGATAAGGCTAATGTAGCAGTCCAAAATGTTGTCATTTCAAAAAAAGGAGCCATACTTATTACGGATCAAGGTGTCGAGATTGCTACTGCATTCTCACAGCAAATTGAAAAGTCGGTAGCTGGACAGGGTACTGTCGAAATGAGCAACAAAAAAGTGACATTAGAGGTCCGAGACCTGGATGCTATTGTAGAGAAAGACGAGGTCAAAATAGCTTTCGCTAGGACTTTTGGACTTAGGAGCCAGAAGCCAGAAGTAGCCATCCTAAGACCAAATGCCAGAAGACAGAGGCTGGCTTTGATGAAGGTGGACGAAACAACTGTCAGACGAGCAGACGAAGAAGGTAGGCTACAAGTCGGCTTCATAAGCTGCTGAATCTGACGAAGAATTAAAGTAATTATATGTTACACGTGCCAGCAATATGGACATTTCTCAGGCAACTGTAACAAAGAAAACAGATCTAAGCTTTGCTTCTGGTGTGGAAGCTCAGACCACCGGAAAAAAAATTTTCAGGCCCAGCACGGTGCTTCCTTTGCCTAACAACGGACAACAAGCACGAAGTTTTAGAATAGGCCAGAAAAAAGCCCCAAAGACCCCGACTCCTTTTAAGGATTTGCGTTTCCCCTCCCTCTATGAAAAAAAAGTAGTAGTAGTATCAATAGTAGTTTCAATACTACTCTGAGCCTAGCGACACTTTCTTCGAAAGAGGCAAGCTCCTTCTGGGTCTGGTTGCTAAATACCGACACGTTGCTGTCCTCAGTGTCGTTAGTGCCTATACTCGACAGGCTTCCTCTTTGTTCTTTGTCCTCCGGGGAGTAGTAGTAGTAGTAGTAGTTTTTTTTTTTTTTGTGGAGGGAGGGGAAATGCATTGCGGCACACCACAAGGACAGCGGTAGTGTGGGACTCGGTGGATTTTTTCTATTAGACCACCCATACCCACTAAACCCCCCCCCCCATGCCGCATGGCTTTTAATCCACCCCAGAACCGCGTTAGCATAACTTCAGGGTGGAGCNTTTTTTTTTTTTTTTTTTTTTTTTTTTTTTTTTTTTTTTTTTTTTTTTTTTTTTGTGGAGGGAGGGGAAATGCATTGCGGCACACCACAAGGACAGCGGTAGTGTGGGACTCGGTGGATTTTTTCTATTAGACCACCCATACCCACTTCAATCCCCCCCCATGCCGCTCGGCTTTTGATTCACCCCGGGACCGCGTTAGCATTACTTCAGGGTGGAGCCACCAGGGAGAACATTGTATCTCACAGCATAAGCGAGCAAGCTCACCACCAGTTACTAGAGGTGCTAATACTCTCGAGTCCTGAAAAGAACTCGGGGTCCCTGAGGACTGGCACCCGTCTTCTAGCGCTTCACTGATGTTTCCACTTACTGATGAGTATAAATACTTAGCGCAGCTTGAGTCCGCATCCTTCAGTCAGGGGTCCCCGTTACCTGCACAGCAGCTCTTTCCTTTTCTTTCTTCTGCCGAAGAACTGACCCGACGAAGCCATCCACTACCGTCCACCCCTGTTCGCTGCCAAGCATCTCAGAGATGATGGTTTCAGGAGTAGATGCCACGCCGATCTTGTCCACCAGCTGCTGGCGCTTACGGTACCATCTCTCACACACGAAAAACGTATGTTCGACGGTATCATCCAACGCACGGCAGTGAGAACACCTAGGTAATGCCTTTACCGCTATGCGGTGAAGATAGGCATCTAACTGGCCATGCCTAGAGAGAAACTGGGTGAGGTGGTTGTTTATCTCTTCATGCCCTCTCTCCACCCATGGCCACAGGAGCGGAATCAGGCGGTGCGTCCATCTACCCACACCAGCCTGACCTCACTACTGCCGCCACGTCGTCAACGTTTCCTCCCGCCTGTCACTATCACTTTCGTCGCCAGAGCCCAGGAATTTCCTTCGCCACTTCCGTGCAAGCAACACGATGGGAATCGTTCATGCTATCACTATAGCAGCATCGGAGGAGACCGTGCGGTAGGCACACGCGATTCTTAAGGATCCGATGCGCTGCACCGAAGTTAAGCGCTCTCGGACATCCATTCTTGCGAGTGCGTCCGCCCAGTAGTATTAGTAGTAGTCGTAGTAGTAGTAGTAGTAGTAGTATTAGTAGTAGTCGTACATCTCAGTAAATGTTCCTTTAAGGCGTTGATCACATATAGGTTCTTTGAGACATGTATTATCTACATTAAACATTTATTTAAAATAGTATGGAAAATATAATAAATATTACTTATCTTTCAGTTTAACTTTTTTTCTTATGTTAAATTTTAATAAATAGCAATTAACATGTGATCTCATACAAAAGCCATAAAAAACTGCATTTATACGATCTGTTGACATCTCCTAATTTTTTGAGTTATACTTTTATAGGTGCATTCTACTCCATAGAGTAAATCAACGATTTCAGATTTGTGACCTTGGGAAAAAGTGCAACGGAAGAGGATTTTGCTTTATTCTCCTTCTTCGCTCCACCCCTCGTGACGTACTTCGGTCCCTACACTACACAGCGTGATCACACCACACTACAGCATACATTTTGAATTTTTTTTTCTTCCACCCAATTTNCAGATTTGTGACCTTGGGAAAAAGTGCAACGGAAGAGGATTTTGCTTTATTCTCCTTCTTCGCTCCACCCCTCGTGACGTACTTCGGTCCCTACACTACACAGCGTGATCACACCACACTACAGCATACATTTTGAATTTTTTTTTCTTCCACCCAATTTGTAAAGAAAAAAAAAAAATAGAGATCGACAAACATATACATGCGTACATGTATATATGTACGACGGACCAGTTGATGGAGAAGAAGAGGAACGAAAAAAAAAAAAAAAAAAGGAGAGGAAAAAAAAAGTTTCCAACGACAGTTAAACCCCTCACCTCTTGCACATTAGCAGACACCTTTACTCAATCTGTTATAAGCGGGCCTGGTAATGGCTAATCACTTACTTCATCTTGTATTACAGTTGGTAACTTATTTTTTTATGTCAATGCTTATGTACTGTATGTTAGTTTATTTATTTAGATTGATTATACAATAAATGAGTTAATTATTTATTTAATAAAATATATTTTTTGGTGCATAATTTATTCAAAAATATGGAAATCACTATGTATTAGTGGAGCAGCTTTCATATGTATTTATAATTATTAATTTTTTTATCAAGTATTTGTTACTTCTGAAATAAATAAACGATGGTTTATAAAATTTGCTTTTATTTTTTAACAATTTATACAGTAAAAAAAAGTTTTTCGTACTGTATAAATACAAAAATGAATTTTTTTTCTGTCTTCTTCTTTCACAGTTTTTCCTTCGTTAGTGAGGTGATTTTTAACTTAAGCAAGCTTATCATACAGTTAGTGGGTGAAAAGTTCAGGTCAAAATCCAGAGAGATGGGAGGAGCGCAAATATCTGCAGTGACGCTGAAAATTATTTCTCTCATGTGGATAAACTTACGTATAAGCTCTTATGCACATTTGACCCCTTTTTTTGTATTATCGGAAATTAAAAAAAATTATAGATCAATTTAAAATCAAGCAAGCTTATATTTAAGTAATGTTTTATACAAATAAAAATTAATTAGCTTATGTAGATCATATAAATACAGTTTTAAGTGACTTTTCCATAAAGTTACACGTTAAATTGCAAATTTTTTAAATTAAACTCAGAAAAGAGGGTGCAGTTAAAAGATCTGCAACTTTCGAAGATTATTTTTCATGGTATTTTTAGTATACTCTTGATGCTTGAATGAAATCTGTCAAAAAAACTTATGCGCGATGAACGTCCTTCCTGAAAGAATATTCACTGGCACATAATACCTTATTAAAGAAAGTGATACAAGGAATGGTTCTTCCTAATTTTCTTGATAAAATAACATTTTTGATATTAAATGTGGACTACGAAATAAGTGCGTGAGCGAATGTAGTGAATGCAAGCGTGACGATACAGATGTAATCAGCGTAAGCAGTCGGAAGTTGATATGAAATCATTGGAAGATTCGATGACAGTGCATAGTCTTGTACTGGCTAGCCTCCATATTGTAGATATTGTATTGTCTCATAATATATTATTTATAATTGTACAGTTATTAAATATTAAAATGTTAACTCAAACCAGAAGCAACTAACGTAAGTTTACTCATCTCAACGATAATTGTACCACCTTTGTACACAATATTGTTTCATAAAAAGTATGTCTGTATTTATAGTTATATTATTTGCCACATTATTTTATACAAGTATAACTTCTTACTTGGGTAACAAAGCACCCACTGTCCACTGGTTTTAGTACGAAAGACAACGTTTAGATAAACCTATCTAATTTTAAAATAGATTTACAAGTTGGTTTTTAAATAAATTTAGACAGAGGGGATCAGGTATGCGTAAAACCATGAATGTGAGTACATTCACACGAGAAAAACAATTACCAGCTTCGTTGCTCATATTCGCGCTCCTTTCATTTCTCTAACATTTTTTCGGAAACTATGTAAAGAACGTTCTTATCAGGAATGGAAAAATTGTAAGAGAATAAAATACAATAACAATTAATTAGTGTGTTTGTACAGTACAAAAAATTTTTTTTTTTAACTTTTTAAAAAATTTGAAAAAAATATTAATAAATTGTGTACNTAGAAATATAGATAAGAATTAATGGAAGAAAACACATATAGAAATAAAAATCTTGACAGATTATTATTATTATTATTATCATTATTATTATCATTAGTCTTATTATTATTTTTTTTTTCTATGAAATTCGTTAAAAGAAGTACAATTTCTAAAATCCAAAGTGTGTGTAGTGTGGTGTGATGTGGTGGCGTTATGTGCTGTAGAGGGGACCGGAATAACGTCACGGGGAACGAGGTAAAGGAGGAGAATTAAGCAAAATCCACTTTTGTCGCGATATTTTTCGAAGCTAAAATTTAAAATCATTGATTTTCCCTCGTGCTTAACGTGTCTATAGAAGTAAAACTTTTAAGAATGAAACAATATTCGTATAATTAATTATTCCTTTTTTCATCTTGTATCAANAGGAGTACACAAGTAAGAATTTTCACTATCAAATCAGTAAGAAATGATTATACAATTGTGTTAACATAACTTCTCATGCCAAAATATCATGTGACCTTTTTCTCATGCAAGTCTATTTATATACCGTCCTCAGGTAATATAATACTTTATAGAAATATAGATAAGAATTAATGGAAGAAAACACATATAGAAATAAAAATCTTGACAGATTCGATTTCATCATGAGAAATGACTTGATTAGTTTTCTTCCTTCCCTTATTTCCAAAAGCAAAGGATACACATGTATATATAAAACTATTTATATTAAATGTTACTATTACACATTAAGAACAGAAAAGGTTTTGTGTAATTATCAGTGTTAAACGGTATTCATCAAATTTAAGTTCTTTTTTTTCCTACTGCTTTTCCAGTCCTGTTACATTCTGTTTTACTGGCTCAGTGCTAGTTATTAATGTCCAGACAGCGTTTGATATTTTATGACCACTTTATTGAACCACCTTGGTGTTTGTCTCTTGTTTTTTGGTAAGTTGTTCCTCTTACGATGAACTTTATTTCTTGCATAATAATTGTTTAAATGGCTGATTTTTTTTAAGATAATTATTTTTTGCACGAATTGTAAATAAAAAAGGACAAAAAAATTTTCTTTAATCTCTATACAGCTACTGTACACCATCTGTCACGGGGATTTTCCAGTTATTTAATTGATAAATTGTGTCTTATTATTGTGAATAATCTGAGTTTGCTGGTAGTTGTATCATAATTTTACTGATTGATAAATTATCTTTTATTGCATCTCGTGACTGTTAGCATAAATATTTTGAAATATTAAAAGTGACATATTAAAACATATAAAAATTTAATAGCCAGAAAACTTCGTGTTGAAAGCTGTAATCAACAAACATTGCATTTTAGTATCGTTATTCTCATTTTAATAATGTTGTCACGTCATAATTTTTTTTGTTGTGCATTGAATGCTTTCTAAAACCTTTCGCCTGCATACTAATTTACATAAAGTAAAAAACAAAGTTTTTTGTTAAAAAAACAAATAAACAACATTACCGAAAAGGTCACATAATAACAGCTATTATTGACTGACTGGTATGTGTCATGTAGAGTTTTTTCAACTGTTGCCAGTGCTACTGTTTATTAAATAATCATTTCAAGACTCTTTTTTTTTTAATTTTTTATGTCTTGATAGCTGAAACACTCTTTCCATAAACAACGTGAAGTTTATCAGATTTTTGATAAAATAATTACTTGCAGCCATTTAAAATAACTTGAATTGTTATATTTTATAAAATACAGATGTTTTACGTATAATAATCTCTGTTTGAAATTTAAGTTTTTGCACATTTTATTTAGTAGCAGAGATAATCATGTAGCACGTATATAGGTCACTTCGTAAATAAGCAGCCAAAAAGTTAAACAAGCTAAGGGTTTTCATAAATTTTGTAGTTTCATTAAGTCTCTAAATATTCGACTGTCCAGAATAAACAATGCCAAAAAGTCTGTAATTATATCCAAAGTTAGCCAACTTTTTCTTATTCTGCTACTTCAGTATTTTGTTGAAGAGACAGATCAGTGATGTCTAATTTTTTTGGAAGAAGTTGATTTTATTCTATCAAGACCTTTGACATGTCAATTGTGTTGTGGCTTGCCGATAAAGGTGCTCAGTTATGTAAAAAAATTAAGAATCCTTCTTTTGGTACCTTTTTCGATGGAGGTAAGTGTCATTTACTCATTTGGAAAGTGCTCACCGTAACAGTTTTTTTCCCAGCTAAAACGCTTGTGACAGCCTTGTATCAGATGAGTATTTTTGTTTCATAGTGTTATATTTTTTCACTAGAAATATACATGTTATGTAGTGTGATAGAATAATATTTTTCCATAAATATAAACTTCATAAACATTCATTTTTTTATGTATTTGAGTACTTACTGGCTTGGCGTCACTACAAAAACAATCCTAAGCTCAGCATAGGCACAATATTAGACAACTCCATCTACTACCGTGAAATTGCTAAAGAGACTGCATTTCACGTTGACTATTAATTTGCCGGTGAGAGAAAAACCGTGCAAGTTGATGTAACTTTCTGCACGAAGAGAAAATATCAAAAGGCATGTATTATAGAGCAGAATACCACCATTTTTTTAGTCCTTTATTGGAAGGAGGACAGGACAAAGCTCTGCTTCAGGGTTAACTCCAAAAACAAAAACGATTTTTGGACCCACAAAAAAAAGTTTTAGTTGCACAGACAGTGCATGACAGTACGTTGGCATTGACAAAATTTTCGAGGACGCAACAGACAACAAGATCAATTACAGTATTGATGAATAGGTTGACAAAACAGACGCAACAAACATAATAAATAATTTGAAAAACCAAAACCATTTATTCGAAAGTGCTATTGTGTGCTGAAAATTGCCGAAATTTCTTCATTAGTAAATGGCACTTATTTTCTATCGTTGGAACTGCTCAGAGAGAAACAGAGTTTCAAAACGATTCAGACTCCTAAATCATGAACATCCCCGTTAATATTAACAAAGATTGTCTCATAACCGTTAATGGTAAAGAACGCATGGGCCTAGAGTTACAAGCTATCGACTTTCCTACCGTTTAAAGTGAAAATAAAGAAAGCATTGTGACTAAATGTGTTCGTATATCTCCTACTGATGAAGAAATTGACGAGACAGAGAACAACAAGGACGAGTACTCTTTAAAACTGACGATCATGCTTACATGCGCAACACATACACATACATTTACACTATGTAGGTAAACTTACACAATGAAACGTGCACACATACACTAATACCTAATTAAACTACAGCACACATACGTCTACCTCTTTGTGCTGCACTCTGGGTGCCGCTAAAAATCTACGTAATGTCTTTTTCCGTCAATGAGACTTTAGTTTTTCTTTTTATTATTGTCTTTATTTTGCTAAAAATTTGAGTTATAAATTTTGCTAATTTGTAACGCAAAAAAAGACACAAGCAATAATAATAAAAAAGAAATTGACATTCTATAGCAAGCAAATTCAAGGAGTACACAAGTAAGAATTTTCACTATCAAATCAGTAAGAAATGATTATACAATTGTGTTAACATAACTTCTCATGCCAAAATATCATGTGACCTTTTTCTCATGCAAGTCTATTTATATACCGTCCTCAGGTAATATAATACTTTATAGAAATATAGATAAGAATTAATGGAAGAAAACACATATAGAAATAAAAATCTTGACAGATTCGATTTCATCATGAGAAATGACTTGATTAGTTTTCTTCCTTCCCTTATTTCCAAAAGCAAAGGATACACATGTATATATATATGTATACACACAATGAAATAAAAATAAAAATGGAAAAAAGGGATAAAAAAAAGGTGCTGAACAAAAAAAAAAAAAAAATCAAA
>NW_019379621.1:693976-765794 GCF_000648655.2 Copidosoma floridanum | reverse complement strand
CTTGTGCTCGTGAAAATAAAGGTTACGGTTCTCTAATGTATTGGACTATGCACAAACATAACCTTAGTCATCTTTTTTTTTGTCTTTATGTCAAAAAAAATTGGTGAAAAAAAATTCTTTTCTATACCAAATTTGAAAAATTAATATGGACAATTGTAGTTTCTGTTATACTTAATATAATAACATTTCAGAAATTTTTTAGTTGTCTCCTTTCTGTCAGGGGTCTCGAGACCGGCACCTAGTTTTTTTTATGTATAAATTATTGAGTAAAAGAGGTTGATCAGTCCAATAGAATTTATTTAGTGAAGTCATTGTGATTAATACAATCATCCTCCTCATCTTGCTCCAATATAAAATTCGTAAGGTACAAGTAAATATAAAAACTTGGTAAAAGGGAAAACATTTTTATCAAATAAAATATTTGACGTTTCGTCAAATCAAAGTCAACCTCTTCAGAAATAAATACGAGAGGCGCTTTCCCTTTTATATCATGATTGTATTTTATTAACAGTGACACATGTTCAAAGTCACTGTTAATAGAATACAATCGTGATGTAAAAGACGAAGTGCCTCTCGTATTTATTTCTGAAGAGGTCGACTTTGGTTTTAACGAAACGTCAAATATTTTGTTTCATAAAAATGTGCTCCCGTTTACCAAGTTTTGATATTTACTTGTACCTTATGAATAGTGATTTTTAGTATTTTATCTGAGACTTATGTGAAAATAAGCATTTAATGATGATTGGATCAATTAATACAGAAGAAAAAATAACTCTTTTAGTTTTAAATTCAAATTTACTTATAATTCAAAACGTTAACTAAACACGTTTGCTTAAAGAAATGATACTTCTGTATTTATTGATGGATTGTAAATTATAATATCAAGTTTATTTTATTTCTGACGAAGTCGCAATTTAATTGGGTTTCAATGAAATTTAATGATAGCGCTTTGTTTTCTGTAAGCTAAGAGCTTTGACACTGTATTACGCTATACTCTTAATACCGTTACATGCGATAAATAAATCAGAATATATTCTTAGACTATTTTGCCATCATTCTGTGTTTCTTCCACGCTCCTTATTTTTCTGGTCTCAATCATACGTGTATTTTTTTGTAATAAATGAATGCGTGTCATGCCGAAAGATGAAAACATCCTATCCCCTTTTCTAAACAAATTGAGACACGCATATTGGTTCTTAATACTTTAATCTGACGCTAGTTTTAGAAAAAGGTTAGATAAGTTAAAACAGTTATATAAACTTAATACATTTATTTGTGATGATAAAAAAAAAATACAATTTTAATGAGTTTTTATTATATAACATCTTCTGAATCATTCCCACTCCATAGGGAAATAGAAATCTTTCATTCATTTGACATAGTGGATGGCATTTATGGATTCATACGTTTCGTTATGATAAAAACATGTAGTTGCTTATGTTCAGAGCTCACACTCTGGATAATCAGCCATGTCATTAACTTGAAAATAAAGCCTTTCAAGCCCTCTTTCTTAAATATTCCAATTCAAAGAATCTTTTTAGCATCTTTGAGATTTTCTCATAGTACATTCCTAATTTCTGTATAGTTACTAGTATCAGATTTGCAGTCTCATCCACGATAGTACAGTAAAGCTCAAGGCATAATTTCTTACGTTTACATATTTGACTCAATTTACGCCAAGGAAACGGTGGTTTAAGAACAAACACATGTGATAAGAAGCTCTCGCTTAACAAAAGAATTACTAACTGTTTTATCACATAATGATCGCCAGTATTTTCAAAGCCTTGCATGTACACTAAATACTTCATCATAGCATCAAATAGACTGACTTAAATGACTAATGCTGTTTTATTTTTTATAAGCTAATTAAGATTTCCCACGTCCCCACTCACCGAATTACCCCACTTTATGACCTTTACAATTTGTTTGATAGCCTACAACAACAAAGTGTGGCTTTTCCAGTTAATTTGATGTTTTTACGGTCCAAACAAATTTGATAGTTGTTGAAAGAAGGGGACATTTATACAACTCCAAATTACAGAACTCATGAAAATTGGCTTATCTTTTGCAATGGCATTAAGCATACGACTTTTTCATTCTGCCCAACGCACATACGTAAGGCATAAGCCCTTTAATTGAAGTCAATGTAATTTTAAGGTATTTGTATACATCATTTGCAACTAATTGTAAGACTGCATTTAAGTCATTTATCAATCTCGTGAGGATTAATTTATGCTTTTCATTTACTGCAGCTGTACAATAGTCCTCAGCGAAGCTAAGTATCTTGCTTAAAGTTATAAAAATATCATAATAACCTTTATCATTCACCAATTTATTTGTTTCTGTAATATCTAGCAATCCTGCATTTTCTAGCATTAAACCTTAACCTAGATAGTGCGATATCAAACATTTCATTAAAGTTGTTATACCAACACTTTTGCACTTGTCTATTTCAATGGCATTAAGTGCGTGGCAAAGTTCTGCAAACGAATGACAAATAGCATTATTAACTAACCCAGCTCACGTTATTCCAGTTTTATTGTTAAATTGGATACGTTTGAAAATATGTAGAGGTCTTTGTGAGGGAAAAAGACATAAATCTTGATGTGCAATGAAAATGCGAATCTCATCACTATTGTTAAATGCTGATTTTTTGTAAGGCTAATGTACATGAATCTTATAGAGCGTGATTGATTCGTCAAATGTGACAATTGACTAAATGTTTAGAATTTCTTTTATTTTTAAAACAGCAGAAAAATGTGCAAATAAACTTTAGCCTACGATCACTTTTAAGCCTAGGCTCTTTAAAAATTGTACGCTTTGCCGTGTTAATGCTTTGGTTGCTCGTTTATTACTTATTTGTCTCTGTTGGTTTACTTATATATTCTCTATCAAACTTTTTTTTTATATTACGACATATAAAATACCCATTTCTTCAATTAAAATTTTTTACGTGTAGCTTCATTGTTATGACTTCTCCTCGAAAATTTATTACTTTTTCGTCTTGATCAATGATTTAAGCTTGGAGATGATTTATTATCTTTACTGCAACGAGTAGGTAAATTATTTGTGATGGAACTTCAATAATTTTATATTTAGGAGGAGCTGCAGGTAAAAACTCAGTAATCATGTAAACTTGACATTTATTTATATATGCTCTAGTAGTAATGTTACACTGAACTCAAAGTGTATTTACCTTAAGAATCGATACCGGTTAATATGACTCATGAGTTTTATTTGGTGCGAGTGTACGATTTCTAAAACGTAAAACTGATTTCAATGAGTCTTCTGGTCAAAAAATCCATTGGGTGGCTACACTGAATCACGCTACAAAATGAATTATTGCTTGGTTTTACACTTACCAAATTTCTTAAGATCAGTGAGAAAACTTTCTACATCTTAAACTTCATAGCTGCCCATTGGCCAAGTTACTACCTGTTACCCACATAAAATTTATTATTACACTCCTCAATACTAGGTATATAATGAAAGATGAGTAGTTGCACTAAACAAGGAACGTAATTGTTTTGCAGTAAGAGTTTAACCAGAGAAAAATATTGTGCTTTAAGAACCAATAACGTTCTAGATAACCAAGATAAAGATATATAAGAATACGTCTTCCATGACGGTTCATCAATAGCGATGAATTGTTTTCTATCACTTGCTTATAAAGACTTATGGTAAAGGTTATTACTACAAAATCTTAGACAGAGAGGACCACAGTTATAAGTGTTGAAATTTTTATATCTTTTGTTATTATACTTAATAATAGTAACACCGAGGAAAAACGTTAAATCTAGTGGTGGTTGTAGATCACTAAATCAATCAAAATATGTTACGTCATCCCCTTGTTCTTTGTATGCAACTCAATGAGTACCAGGATCTTTTTTATTATCTATATTAACAATAGCTGATTCATTTGGATGTAGACCACTAAATAGCATATTGTTTCTTACGAATATCCCTAAAAATTTGGTATCCTTAAATTTTTTTGCATATTTTAAAATATTTTTATTTGTGAGAGCTCAATTGGCCAGTTTTAATTCATACTTTCTTTTTAAATCCCCTTCTGGGTTTTAGGTATAGATCCAAACCTTTTTTATATTGTTTAAGAAAGAGACATTTACCAACCAAATCAAAATAGCTTCCATTTTTTATTGTGTCTCGCACTCTCTTTAAACTGTTTCTTAGCTTCTTTTGCATGATTTATGGTCGTCTTTATACCACTTACTCGATCAGCATTAGCCCATATAGCGCTTAGACCTGCCGTTAAGGGTAAGATCCATGGTTAAAAGCCTTCAATCTTCTGAGTTACGTGTAACGTACGTGGTGTTTTAATATTTTCTTACCACCTGTTTTTTCCATGGCTGCTCGATCTCCTTTAAAACCAGAACTACAACTTTGTGAGAACATTTACTTGTAACCATAGACTTTTTAGCACTTTGAATTAAGTTACTCAAATCTATCTATCTTTCTTATCTTATTTTTTCATTCTTTTTTAGTTTCTTAACTCTTAAAAAGCCCATTTTTTATCGTGCTTTCACTTTTATGGAGCTGTTGATAGTAAAAACAGTCGCATTCTTACGAATACACAAACCTTTAGCTTTCAAGCGTTGCAAGCTTTTTCTAAAAGAATTTTGTCTGCTACGTTCTAGCCATAGTAGCGTCAGGGTTTTAGGAATAAGCTATATCATACTGCTTACAAGCTTCATTAAATAGATTCATGGCTTTATCTTTATGGCCTTATTCCTTAGCTAGTTTAGTGCCCAGTCCAGAATACTGATATCCCAATTAGTGCAGTTTTACTGGCAGTTTGTTCAACGATGTATTTGTGACACCATGATCTTTTCGTCGATGAATGATCGTCATTTCTCAAGTGTGAAACGTTAATTAAGCTCGTAAACAGTAGCACGCTATTTATTTAAAAAAAACCAGTGGACAGTGGATGCTTGGGTACTAAAGTAAGAAGTTATACTTCTATAAAACTATATGGCAGATAATATAGTTATAAATATAAGTATACCTTCTATGAAACGATACTGTGTACAAAGGTGGTGCAATTATCGTCGGGAAGAGTATACTTACGTTAACGGGGTGTGGTTTAAATAGTAATTATAATGTTTAATTACTTAACAATTATAAATAATGTATAAATAATGGCTGAATACAATGCAAACAATATGGAGGCTAGCCAGTACAAGGCTATGCACTTTCATCGAATGGTTTCAAATCAACTTTCAACGGCCTAAACTGATGGCATCTGTAACGTCACCCTCATATTTATGACATACGCTCACACACTTATTCCAAGTCTATATTTAATATCCAAAATATAATTATATCTAAATAATTAAGACAACAAAACATGCTGCAGTACCACTTTCTTCGATAGCATAGTAATTCATGCCAGTGAATATCCCTTTAGGACGTTCATCACACATAGGTTTTTTTGACCCATATTATTGAAGTATCAAAAGTAAACTTAAAATAACTATAGAAATATCCAAACTCAATTGTAAATCGTTTTTTTGTACCCTCTTTCACATGTATAATTTATAAATTTGCAATTTAGCATGTAACCTTAAGGAAAAAACACTCCAATCGTATTCGTAAGATCCGTATAAGCCCTCCAATATTTGTTTGTCTGATATATTACTTTTAGATAAACCTGCTTTATTTTTCAATTGGTCTGTAATCTTTTTTTTTTGTTTTCTTTAAATAACACAAAAAATGGTCAAGCATGAGTAAAAGCTTGTATGTAAATTAATCCAAATGAGAATAATAATTTTCAGTGTTGCTGTATGTACTTGCGCTCCTCCCACCTCTCTGAATTTTGTTTTCACTCACAGAGGAGAAATAACGAAAGAAGAAAACACAAAAGTAATTAATTAATGTATTTATATAGTTCGATATTAATATTCATAGCATTATCTGTAAAACGAATGAGAAAAAAAACTTACCGCAAAGCTTTGAATAATGATCCAAAGAGTGTTTCAAGCCAATGAAGCCTTTTAAAAAAAGAAATTATTGACAAATTAATGTTTCAATCTGCTTACAAAAACAGTGATAATGAAGGTAGGTTTTCATCTAATAATGTTATCAAAGACTATGATACTGATGTGGAAAAAAGTAATTGTGATAAAAATTTAGCACGTGATGTTAAGAAAACTGTATCTATGCATTTTCATTTGAAATAACTTCATGAAAAAAAGCGAGAATTAGATCAAATTTATAAGATGAGAAGAGAAAAAAATAGACCAAATGAACTCGGTGATTTGCCCATTTATTCGAAAATAATTAAATTCAAATAAAGAATCTAAAATATCTAATGACTTATGGGTTGATGGAGTCTATACAACAATAAAAAGTTTCATGAGATTATTGCTCTATTATTAAATCTTAGAGATGAAAAAAAAGTCTATACTTTTATTTCAAATTGCTAAACTAAACACGCAAATGGACTATGTTTACTAGGACCACTCTAAGGAACTAGTTAATTGACTGAGATTGATAGTGATAGAAATATCAGATAGTAATTTCAGTTATACTCATAAAATAAACTTAATAGTTGAGGAGATTCGTGAAGCAAATTTTATGTATTAAGCTTGATTATTAAAATTAACGTCAGTGTTAAAACAAGCATTTATGTATCCAGATATGGATGAGCAAAGTCTGAAGGTGATAGTTAAGGTCCTCCTGAAATCGGTATAAGCTTCCCTTCAACTTTCTTCAATCAGTCAATTTGACTTAAGAAATAAAGGATTGTGCAATATTGCATTGGTTGTTAAACCTAATGTTGCTATAAAACTTACTAATTTACAGAAAAAAAAGTTTCTATTCGGATGAATAAGAAAAAATAAATCTACTAATAAGCAATTTAAGTAATGTATTCTCAAAAAACGTTCTCAGTTCACAGCATCAAATAAATACAATGAAGGAGATTTTAACCTGGATATTAAATATTACTCCAAAAGTCAGTTTGAAATAATGGAAGCAGTAGTGGAAAAGCTTTATAAACTTGCGAGACGCAGCTACTTCCACTGAAAGTTTAATTTTAGAGCCTTGGATAAAATATGAGAAGTGGATCTTGTAGAGATAATACCTTGTGCTCGTGAAAATAAAGGTTACAGATAATTTCTTACAGTTATAGATATATTATCCAGGTATGCATGGGCCGTGCCTGTAAAAAATGAAATTGGAACAAATGGGACTGCAGATATGAAAACTATATTAACAGAAAGAAGAGTTCCAATAAATCTATAACTTATACTTTACGTACAATAATCTTAAGGCGTTTATATGTAAACAATTTAATCGTATCCTACGAAGTTTTTCACCAAAAATGTCACAGCTATGAAACTTGGGCTTAGCAAAATATGCACCTGGTCTGTCACATCCATGTCAGTGGTCTAAAAGCTTAATATTGTTTCGCTTTTTTTTTTTTATATTTTATTAAGTTTCTATAAAAAGTGTTGTAAAAATTTTGAAAAGCATTTTTTCAAACTTATTTTTTATTTTTTTCATCACTTTTCAGGTCTATATACTCGTTAGGTCATTTACTTTGCTAAAACTTTAAGGCCTGATGGATTCTTGTTACTCGTAATTCATGATTTCCAGCTTGCTTGAGATCTTTATAATAAAGTACATATTTATGCATATTGTGTAATAATGTCATTAATTTTTTCTGTTTTAAATTTGCAGATAAAATGTGTTCAGAACAAAATGGTGAGTCTTCATGAAAATGATGGAGCACCTCTGAGTATGTCAAATCTAATTCTTAAATATATCAATAATTACTTTTATTGCTTTGTTATAAGAATCGTGAGATCATTTGTCAATGTCTCAGATCCACTTAAATCTACCATAAGGAAGTCGTTCAATCATAGCTTAATCATGTATATTGTTCACATCAAAATAGATTACTTATTTTTTAACATCATTTTGTCTGTCAACATCTATACAGTTGTTATTTGCTTTGGCATATCTGTTTTCACACTAACTTATTTCTTCTCTTACGCCCTTTATAATAAACATAAACATGTTAATGTCAGTAATGAGTTCTAGTGAAATCTTTGATAAAGAAATGAATTTTTTGTTCAATGTTCTAGAGAAATTTATCATTAAGTGTTTTTTGTATGCATATTAAATCTTGCTTCGTTTTTTTCCTACATATCATCTCAAGTGAAGCCCGGTGTTGTAAAATTGTGAACAACATCTAGTTAGTACACCTCTAGACAATTACTTCTAAAATTTTCAAAAACTGTGGCAAACAGAAGCACATTCGTCTTTAGGTATAAATCTGAATACTGTCCGAGACTTACTATATTAAATATTTTTCATATTGTTTGATCATGGATATACTCCTCAGAACTTATAAGTGCGTCATATAATTTGCCATAAGAATTTTTTTTTTTGGTAGCAGCACAGTTTTTTGAAGTTTTTCAAACTATATTACATAGTCTTATGGAAACCCACCCATTTTTTAAAGTAATTTGACTTAATCCATGCTGTATGCATCGTCTTAACTAAAAATAGTATCTAAAGTATTATTATGTTTTAAATAGGATGACCAGTTATCCAGTGATAAAGGTAAAAATAAATAAGAGTTCATGAAACGTAAGTTGATTATGGTTTTTTTATTGTACGTTGTGATACAAATATTTTTTTTTTATCTGAGGTAATACTTCTAACCTTCTAGGAAAAAAGTAGCAAAATCTTGTATACTTAAATGCGAATTACAGTTACTTCGGTTGTGGAAAAATATGGGTACTGTTATTAAGCGTTGGTATTTGCAGGGTCTTAATATCTGAAATTCAAAATAAAATTTATAAATAGGTTTGAGAAAAAAATAATATTCGTTAGAAAAGTCTAATAAAAAATGTTAACTCTCTAGTAAAATAAAGACAATCGTAAAGTGTATCATCATTTTTAATATACTTCTGACATACATGACATTTATTAGCGTTAAAAAAATCAAAGCTCTTTTTTGCAGTTAAGAAGTGTATTCATTGAAACTGAATTATTATACATACTTTATGAATTTATGGCAAGATATCTCATTTCCTTAACAAACCAGGTAGCTAGATTTTCACAGCTTTCAGTTTTTCTTTTATAGGACACGTATCAAGATTAAGTGTCATGAAAACTGCACTTCACGTAGTATCCAGCACCTGATGCTTCGTGATGTTGTATTGCTTTCTCATTATTGTGTACAGGTTTTACTGAAGACTCAAAATTTTCATAGACTACAAATGGTTCTTGGTTTGTATTCTTATAATTTTTAAATTTCAAAATATTATAACCACATTTTGGCAAGCTAACTTTACATTTATTGACTTGAACATACTCTACTGTGTATATTATAAGTTTCTTATTATTTTTGAAGTAATGCAGACAACGATGACTAATGTTAGTTTAACGTTTACATTTAGTAACAGAGCTTCCTACAAGCCGAGGTAAATCTTTAACCAACACATAATGGCAACGGTATTCATCATTATTCGTACGACAAACCCTACTATCTAAGCTATCTTCTGACTCAGCATATTCTTCTTCGTATGCCTTTTCTTCGTATACCTTTTCTACATTCCTATTATTAGGACGGTTAAAGTCATAATTTATCTTCTCACTCTCTTCTATATTATCTTTTTTGGCATCATCTTTTTCTACCTCTCTCATTATTTTAAAATCACTAAAATTATCATAATCTTCGTTGTTAAATTTTTTTTGTTTTTTATCTACTTTTCCCTTATCACCGATTTCAATATACTTGTTTTCTAAGATTAATAAATTTACACGTTTAGTCAATTTTTAGCTGTCGAATGAAGGAGAAAAGTTTAAAAGTATTTTTTCTCGTTTCTAAAAAATGTACGTTAATTGAAAGATGGTTTTGTTTTAAATTTTGGTATTTGCTGAGGTTAAACTGAGAATAATATTCTAGTGATATTGTGGTAATTTTCATATTTTTTGTAATTTTAGACTCGACACATATTTTTACTAGCAGGATGGAGTGCCCACTTGATGGTCCATTTGAAACATTGTTGATTAAAATTCCTAACAGTAACGCGAGTTTTTTTTTTAATAATAGAACTAGGTAGTTTTACGTAGAAACTACAGTTTATATCCTGATATTTATTTATATTTACTACTTAATTGAAAATAGAGCTCAGAATAAACCCGGAATCTCGTTTTTAGAATCCATCAATGTCGGTAGCAATAGGTTTCTGCCTATTATTTTTGAACCATTCATGCAAATCAGTTGTATATAAAATATATTACAATTAAATATTAAAATACTTAACTTAAGCAGTCTCCATATCATTTTTCCCTTCTGAGACAAATTTGGCTGCTCAAACTGTCTTGGTTTTAAAAGCATGCTGCTGACTCAGAATTTCGATTTTTTTTTGAAACAAACTTTTTTTGCACAGAGCTCAGAAATTTTACCATGTCAAAGTGGTTGTTATTCACAATAATGACAGTTCTTATACGATTCTGAAACGCATTATTAAGTTCTTTCAATACCACAGCAGCATCATTGTCATTATGGCTTGATGTAGTAGCAATACTATATCCTTGAATTTTCAATGTTTTGAAAAATGTAAAAAAAAAAAATGTTGTGTGACACTCCATATTTGACAATTTTTGCAAGTGGTGCAACGACACTTTTACAGATTGTTAATAGTTTCTTATGCTTTCAAGTACTATCACACTATTATTAACTGTATCTGAAATTTTTGTTATATTTTCATTATTCAACAGTCGTTAATGTTCTACTCATACTTTAACACAAAAAATTACAAAATTTTCTATACAGTCAGCATTAGCAGAACTATCAGAAAGTTGCTTTATGATTCGGACACCGATTGCTAACGTCCTCAAATGATTTCAACGGTGTTTTGATATATTTTAAGCTGTTTGGTTACGTAGATAAAAGCGCTACCACGTTTTAGTACAGTAAAAAACTACGACACACGTATAGAGTATATGAAGAGGCTGTAAGTTAAGATTCATACTAGTTGGCTCTTGGTTGTACTAGCTTGAAAACGGCTTAATACATGATTAATATGCAATGCCTTACGACTATATTTCATGAACTTATTTTTAAAGAGGTAGCAATTCTACCTTTAGAAGGAAAAGATTCTACACCAACAGTGCTTCTTTTTAAATACTTTATCTCTGGGGTCAGCTAAGGTCTGAAAATAAACGTGAAAATCAGTAGTTAAAACATTATTACGATGGTTTCCTTTGGGACTTTGAGGAAGTGCCCTATAAATATTTTGTCGTTACTTTTGAGTCTTTCTTTAAATAGGATAACGTAATTTATGTTAAAGGACTCTAAAGAACAAAATGGCTTCGTCAAGTGCTCCTCAATAGGTCTTTGATTCATAAAAACTAATGTATAAAAAATAAAAGCAAATGAATAAGAAGTAAAGAACTATTTTCTCCCTTTTAGGTTTACTTACAACTTTAAAGAGTTTTTGCTACTTAAACAATTTAACACGATTCATGTCACATGTACGGATTATACATTTAAATAAGGATATTGTGGTCAAAATAATGCTACAGCTATAAAAAGAAATACATTAAAAAGAATAAGGCTGAACATATGAGCTGTTTTTTAAATGAAGTTGAAATACAATAATTTCAACATAAATAAATTAAAATCATCTCAAGTATTTTTTTATTCTCATATTTTTACGCGTTTTATCGATTGTACAAAAATTTGTATTTTGACAATAAGAGTACTCTGCAGCAACATTACTGTAACCAGAAAACAATAAAACTGTTGTAAGAATAAAGAGTCAAAGTGGTCTTTTCAGGATATTGATACTTTAGGATCAGTGTTTATCAATGGTTGTAACTTTATAAAAATAACTCTCTTGTAAGAATACAGTCAACATCCGTTTGTAAATAATCAATTGAAACGGTATGTTTTTAATGCGACTTAGAAATATATACGAAGCTAAGACTGTAAAAGTAAAAGTGTTGTTTATAAGACCAAGCATAGTTATCAGTTTTTTTCAGATCAAAAATTTTGCAAAGGACTACTAGTTCTTTACCTGACATTCTAACAGTGCGAATGCATATTTTGTATTAATCAGTTTAAAAAGTATTTGTGAAATAGTGTTATGTACTGCAAATTAGAAAAGTGGAAAAATGAGTGACAGTGAAAAAATTTTCCTTCATAATAGCAATAAGAAAAACGGAAAGTTATTGTTACTGCTTTTGAAATACAATATATTACGAAAGTTTGCTAGAGTAGCAGCAGGGGAATATCCACCCATATGTATTCCATTAAAAAATCAGAAAATTTTAATAAATAGTAGTGCCTCCGAAAATATTACAAGTTGTAAAATATGGAACAATAAAACTTAAAGAATGAAAAGTTAAAGTCATTTTGATTTTGACAGTGACAGTGATCCTAATAATAACAGTAACAGTGATTTTAATATTAACAGTGACAGTGATGAAATGAAAATAAATAAGATAAAGTAACGGTGTCTGCGATTATGTGGATTGGGTGGTTTTATTTGTAATAAGTGTGTTTCTATTATTGTGTAATAATAATTATGAGTAGTAATAAAGTATAGTTAAACATATGAGATTTAGAAGTTTTTTATAGGTGTGTTTAGTTATGATGTAAGAAATTATAGTTGGAAGAATTACCATATATAAATAATAAATGTAATAAATAACATAAGAAATTATAGATTTAAGAAGTATTATATGTAATAAAAAAATTATTCATTCTCACATTCCATATTTAGGATTCTTATAAACGACAACACAAAACTTATTGATTGGTGTTTATTTTTTAATTTACATCCTTGCTAAGAAGCTTAACTTAGCTACTTCAGGTAAGATGCTGATATCTGAGCACAAAAATCTATTCACCTGGCTGCCAGCATAGCTTTGACAACCGCAAAGAAAAATAATACATAATTTACTGATCCATCTAAGAGAAAGCTAGTCTGACATAATGGGAACTAACCAGCAGTTATAGCGATCATTCATAAACTTGTACAATATCATGGCTGACCCAGCACATTATTAGCGCAAGCACTCATACGTGAGGGTGCACGCAAGGATATTTTTTATGCATGTAGGTAAGTGGTCAAAGGGGTCCATCCCAAAGCTAGTCTGGAGAGCAATCCGACACAAAAAGAGGAGGAAGCGTGAATAAGCTTGTGCAATAGCCCAGCTGAGCGTCGAGCTCTTACACACACGAGCGTACACATGTGCGGCACTCCCCCTTCACGGTAACCACTAACTCGGAGGGGGAGCCCCATACCCTTGTGCTACAGCTCCTTTCTTGGTGAGCCAGAACCCTTATGCTACAGCTTCTCTAGGGAGAAAGGGGCAGGTGAGCCAAAACCTTTCCAGTATAACTACAAACTAAATTAATTTTTGAAAAAAGTAGTGACAGGGACGACTAAATACAGCTCAACTCTCTTCGAGTGATAAGTAATAATCATCAAAACTCACTGAATTTTAAGGAAAACAAGTGCAGGAAACAGCAGGCTTACTGTTTTTAGAGTACAAATAATAAATAAATAAGTTGTAACTTCATATACGCCGATGTTCTTGTATTTTTTTACATGAATTAATGCTTAGGTCAGAAAGTGCCTCGATTTGAAAGCTCCACTATCTGTAAGTTATAATTACTAACCTAAGTTTATTTATCGGTAAACTTGTGCAGGCGATGAGAAGCTTGACTGTTTCTTAGTCAGAAGAAATAATCATTTTATTTTTTTTTGCAAATATGTGCATGAAATGACTAAAGAAATCTTTTTAATTATAAATAGTGACAACTGAACAACTTATTTGCTTATCACATATAATTTGAAATAATTAACGAACTATTGCTCTGTAAGCAAGAAATGTAAACGAGGAGCTTAACTCCTTTTAAAATTAAGGCCATAATGAAATTGATTTTTGAGAAAATAAGAGTAAGTAGTAAGAAAATTAAATTTTTGGTGCAAGAGAAAAATTAAATTTATTGTTAAAAAAAAGCATTAGGGACGACTGAAAATTTTTTTTTATTCTGATTAAAAATAGTTACCGAATAAATCCTCTGGCTAGAGAGTTTTGTAGATAAGGTTTGAGTTATTAATACTGATAAAATTAATTTTTTGAGCAACACGCGTAAATAATAAGGAGCTAAAAATTTTTTAATTTGCATAATAACTGAGGTCTATTTAGTTTATGCTTGGGCAGACAAGCGCAGCAACTATGTGAAAGTTAACTCTTTTTAACTTATGAATAATGACTCTATTCATTTTTTTTGGAGCAAGCATTCACAACAAGTACTTGAAATTTTTATATTAAGCTAATAATAACAATCAGAATAGTCTTGGTCAAGCAAACGCTAATGGTAAGAAGCTTGACTATATGACTATAGTTTAGTCATAATAAATTATTAAAACTAATATAATGCAGCATGTGATAGCTATTCTGCTTGACGATACTTTCTTACAGATTCTAAGTAACGATATGGGTTCTTGTGAAAAAGCTGAAATATTGAGCCCTCCTAACCCAACGCGATTGCATTTATCACTTTTTTTTACAGAAGAAATAAACCAAATCGAACATGGTCAATACCTGCTCTACGTTTCCTCTCTGTATACTCACGTATATTCTCTAGTTCAGAATCTAGGGGTTCTACACACACGTCCTAGATTTCATACGCAGTTAACCGTAACGCAGACCTGGCCCTTGATGCAGTCTTAGTGTTAAGATAAACTTAAACACTCGACTACTAAGGTAACGTTAAGAATTACAAGTCTTCATTAGGTAATCCAACACCTGTCCAAACAATGAGGAAATAAAACACGAAATAAATCAATATGCCTGTAGGCCGCAATTACATCAGTCAATCGATGCCTGCGCTTCACTACAGATGAATTTTTCTCAGAAGCCTATCACTCTTACCTCACACAAAAGAGTGTGCTTGACTTAGTAATAGAACTAGACAACGCGTCGACAAAACAACTGAGCTGCTCTATTATATTACAGCTCCTGTCTTATAAGTGCCCCCAATTTTAAATCGAGCAGAATCTACTAGAAATAGCCCTCCCAGAATAATCTATACGGGATGAGTCTAAATTATTGTGCGTCAGGGCTCTATTACGACTATGACGCCCTTTTAATCTACATTAACTTAATTATTTTATTCAGACTTTTTTACATTATTAAAATACAATTGCATAATGTCCTTTACTATTTCTACAACAGAGGTTAGTGTAAGCTTATGCATCGTCCAAACTCATAACTAAAATCTGCTTTGTTAAAAACCCGTTCATATACACATTTACATACATACGCATCGTATTTTGTTGTTGCTTGACCATAATACGCGTTATGTCAACTTTCACTATAATTCGGCTGGGACGCTGGGTTTGACAACTCTTATCGAAAGTTTTTTGTAAGTTGTCGTTTGCTATTACGAGAAAGAGGTTAGATTTGATATGCTTTTCCTTCAGCAATAAAAAGTTTTGAGAATTTTATCGCGTGGCTCTTTTCCAAAATACAGAAATGGAGTATAATAAGTACTCTGATGTACACGAACGTTTGGACACGGCTGAAAAAAGGCCCCAAATATTCTCTAACTGTGCGTTTCACAGGGTTGGACTGCAGGTGTCTAATAGACAAAAAATAAACAGCATTTTTTATCACCTCCAATTGCCTCTTCCATATGGGTAACCTTAATTGGCTAAGGACATCTAAGAGAATGCACTCTGGTTCAACCACTGTATTGAAGTATAAATATATATGTTCTCTATTGAAGGTAAATAGCCGTTGTAGCTTGCTTGATCGAAAAAAACTGACATACTTAGAAAAAACTTCTTGAATAATACAAGTATACTGCATTCCACCACCCACAACCAGTAATGGGCTATAAAAATTTACCAAAATCCTTTTATTCAACTTGGTTGCCTTTAAAAAGCTCCCATTTATTTTAGAAGTAATGTACTTTCCTCGCTGTCATAACTTGCGATGTCAGATAAAATGGCTGAAGCCTTAATTGTTAGCCAATGAGAAAAACAAATGTAACACACTCCTTCTTCTCTGAAATGCATCTTCTTATGTTTCTTCTTCAGTAACTAAGTCAATCCCTTATCGACTTCCTGGTATCTGTAAATATCTTCCACTGCCACAACTATTATTTGCCCCATACTCGAACTTGCTGCTCTCATTATCATACATTTATTCCTTTGTTTCTTAGTCCCCACCGTTAACTCCTACAAACACCACAAAGTAAAATAGTTAGGAGTAGGATTCTATTTTTTTTCACTAAAGTCCGACTAAAAGAAATCAGCAACTATATTTTCTTACATCTAACAGTGCTTAATTGTAAGATTGTATTCTTGTAACGCCAGGATCCACTGCATCAACTAAGCACTGCTGGATAAAGAAAACAACAAAAATGTTAAGGCTTTATGATCAGTTATTATGCTAAACTCACTGCCAGCTAAATAATATCTAAACTTGAGAACCAAATGTCATTTAGAACCAAATGTGCTACAGCCAACAGCTCGCGTTAAGTAGAACTATTGTTAGCCTACGCTTGATTTAATACCCAGTTCACCAGCGATACAACTTTCAGCTGCCCTTACACATCCATTTGATACAGCACAATTCTCATGCCACCCCCACTAGCATCCGTTTGTCCTCTAAATGGCGTATGAGCAACATAATAGTGTAAGATTACCAAATCAATAAAATTTGCTATTAGTTCTTCAAAAGCCTTTGCGTATTTGTTTGTCTATTATTAATTCTTTCCGTCACATAACAAATCTCAAAATATTACCACAATCTCAGTGTGTCTCAAGCTTAACAGGTAATTAAAATCGCAGACTTCCAAAAATGCTTGTAAATGTCTCGGATTTTTCGGTGCAGGTACTCGTTGTATAGCTTCTAGTCTATTCTGTTCAATTTTTACATCCCCAGCAGATAATATACGGCCCAAAAATATTACAGACTTCTTAAAAAATAACGATTTATATAGATTGAGTATAAATCCATACTGATCTAAGCACGCAAATAATTTTTCTAGACAACTATGGTTCGATTTAAATGTTCCCGTTACCACCAACAAATTATCAATATACGTAGTAACCATATGTAAAAGTTTGTTTCCTAGTGCAACCCTTAGAGTACGTATAAACCTGATCCAGCTGTTTTTAGGCCAAACAAAATAACTTTAAAATGATACGATTTCTCCTAATGTAAAAAAGGATTGTACTTGAGTGACTCTTCCCTTCACGAAAATTGCTAATATCCTAGTATCAAATCCATAGTTAAGAAATACTAGGCACCAATAAATTTTTGTATTATCTCCTTAATTTTTGGAGGTGATTTATTATCTGTAGTTATCACGCGGTTTATAAATTGGACATCCAAACATACTCAAATCGTACTATCTTTTTTTGCCACAATATTGAAAAGATTGCGAAATATGCTATTTGACCGTTCAACGATGGCTTGTTCCAATATGTTTGTTGTTTCCTGCTTAACTGCGTCTTGGTGACGTGAACGTACAGGGTACGAGTGTCTAACAAAGCATGTTGGCATGATGGGTTAGATCTTATGTTTGTAAGCTTCTGTAAGACCTAGTTTATCCAAAAAAACATGTTCTTATTAAAAAGAAGATTTTTACGCTTTACAGCGTTCACTATCATTCAGTCCATCCATCTTTTCAATAGCTCCCGTTGCCTGATTCTAAACACCCCTCTCAGAGGAATGACGATCAACGTTTACCACACTATTACACGCATCACCCGTTTAAGTCACTGCCAACGCTATCTTAAATTTTTTTCCTTCACTTGTCAATTGCATGTTACCAATTTCCAAGCAGTTATTACACATCTCTCATATATTCCCTGTCCTAAAACTACAATGCCCCCTCTCCAATCGTTTGTCTTTCGATTTATATTTCTTATTTGCAAAATAAATACAATCTCCTCCCTCCTTGAGCCAATCTACTCAAATAATTCATGTAGATAGCTCTGGTATTATTAATTAACAATGTATTAATATAAAGTCTCCTCAAAAAGACTCCAGAAAAATATTTCTTTTTATTACAATTTCTTTATTACGAACCACAAACCATATTCTTAGTCCCTCCACCAGCTACTCTGATGCCATCTTTAGTAAAGCTTAATCTGCATGAAACTGTTTGTTAATACACCTTACATTACTCACAATATCCAGTGACGTAGTGATAAATTTTTCTTCCAACGTGAACTTCTACTGTGGACTCGTTACACATGCTTGTCTCACTTCACGTTTTACCACGCTCTGAAAGTCCCAGGACAAATCTTTTATGAAATCCCATGGGTATATTGCAATAACAGCTTGACTTTCTCATGCTCTCTTGCAGAATATCTCTACCAGGCCTGTGCACTTAATTCCTACTAACGTTTGTATCAGACTCGCGTTGGTAGTGCCCAGTATTATTCAACAATCCTAATCTCTTCCCCATGAACAAGTTTTGAACGATAATTTTTGCTTGGATAATTTTCCCAGCCTCCCACTTCTTAAAATTCTGCATCTCCAGGCTCAGACTCTGGTCTACAATTACCATTATCTTCTCTTTTTCGGCTCTCAACAAAAGACTTATCTAGATGCACGAGCGGGCGAGTTATGGCTCTTGTGTTACTACAATTGACCACTGTTAATACATCACGAATATGCTTCGGCAGCTAATGAAATTTATATATTTAGTTCCATGTTTGTCAATACTCTTTGGAAAACAATTTGCCACACGCCGTTTCTTTATAAAATAATCCTGCAAACTTCCATTACCTGCACAAAACTTTTCGTTGGTCTATTTCACGTAACCCCGAGTTCATGCCTCAGCTAAATAAAATGTACTTAAAACATATGCCTACAGTAGCTTTAATTAAGGAAAGGTCTACCTTTTGCCACCCACTGTACTCTTGCACGCCCCACGAATGTTTTCTTAACCAGCAGGAGCTTCTGGTTAGCTGTTACATTTTAACACATGGAATACTTTCCTCACTTTTCTGAGAATTCACACAGATTTTTATGTTGGTTCTCAAAGTTCATAAGCGGCAGATGAACTTTAAGAGATTCTAAATGCTGTAGCAGACCTTTAATAAGCCTTGTCTCTATGTTATCATTTGTACTTATACTTAAGTCTGCCCGCTAGCTGTTGCACTCATCGGTTTGAAGACTAGCCTTTTATTTGTTGACAACATTACTCTTTACAACACGTGTTACTACTTTCTCTAAGTTTTTGTTATTAGTTCTTAGTAGCTTAACATGCGTACGAAAAAGTTGTTTTTATGAACTGACTCTTCCACTTGATTTTTAAGTTTTTTCAAATCTCGCTTCATGTACACCACATCAGATATAAGTTAATTTGTTTATTAATCAGACTGAGCTAACAACACAAAATCTTTACCTCTACTCTATCAGCATTATTTACAGGTTAGGCTGCCAAATTATAAGAATTCATCCAATACACCACAAGGCATGGTAAATACATTTTTTTTAAATATAATACGCTCTATGACTGAAAAAAAAATACAGTAACTTGTCTCTTTCCTATTTTGCAGGGATATTAAGTGATGATTGAGTGACATGTAATTTAGTAATAACCAAAGTTCTTTTAAGGTCGTTTGTTATAACGCTAGTGGCACTGAATCCAAGGGCAATACAAAACAAAAGAAGAATTAAAATACGCGTTACGATGAACGTACCCGGACACAGATACACACGTCCTCTCTCTCTCTCTCTCTCTCTCTCTCTCTCTCTCTTTCTCTCTCTGTTACAGTCAGAGGTTTTCCACAGCACCTGGAAGCATGCCATTATTTTGACGATTCCCAAAAATAAAAATGCTATCAGTGTACGCAATTTCCGACCTATTAACATATTATGTGTTGCTGCGAAGATTTTTGAATTCGTTGCTCTAAATCAGATACTGCAGTACACTAAAAGTAAAAGAATCTTAGATCGATTTCAGTAAGGTTTTAAGAAACTATATAGTTGCAATACTTTCCTTATTCGTATCATGGATGACATCAGGAGGGATATGAATAATAAGAAAGTCATTATTCTGGTGTCCATTGATCCAACCGGACCCTGTGACATGGTAAATGTGGATTTGCTTGTAGAAAAGCTTGTAGCTATTAGTTTTTCCGATATAGATGCCACATAAATGAAACCATATCTTATGAAAACGACACAAACTGTACGTTCACCTGATGGTGAGCTGTCGCAGACCCTGTACAGGAGCTCTGATGTTCCTCAGGGCAGCTTCTTGAATCCTGTGCTATTCTCCTTGTTTTATAATGCCTGTTTCTACATCCATGACAGCCCTAGTAAAGCAAGGAACATCATTGCACGGGCAAATAATATCCTCACTAGCATTTCTTATTGTGCTAAGTTTAACGGCCTCGTAGTGAATGAACGCAAGACTCAGACAATTTAGTTTGGTACCAGAGGACTAACCAATAACATGTAAATGTATGGTAATCTGCCCAAAACTTCATTCAAGCACATTAATATCGAGCCCAGTGAGACTGTTAAACTGCATGGTGTCACACTTGGCAGCTTTTTCACATGGAGAGCACATAGTACCTCAATTGCAAGAAATTTTTACCCTGCACTAGCTCGGCTTAGACGTTTTAGTGACAGCCTCCCTAGTGATATCAGACTTGTGACTGATTCACTAGTGTTTCCATACATAGACTAATGTGTATCTCTACAGTACAGAATTTTTGCTGAGATAGAAACCAAAATCTGCTGGTGTATTAACGCAGCCCTGTATTTTGTAGACAGGCTGTGCAAATCTGACCACATCTCTCCAGTCTACAAAAAATATGATCTGATCTCTCTCCCTAGTAAAAGGCTTTACATAATGCTGTGCCAGCTCGAGGGCGTATTGAAGACTGTCTCTCCATTATATCTTGCTGAGCTTTTTGAGTTCAAGTCGAGGCCTTTTAATAGTGTGGGTCTGCAAAGCTCTGATGCTCTAGACTGTTAGTAGTTCGAGCTGACCTTGACGTCTTTAGGCACTTGTTTACCGTTAACAGTGTCTACGAAATGTAATGATTTATTCACTCAGATACGTGTACCATCAATTACTTGGAACAAGGATCGGCTCCTCAAAATCATTTAGGCACGAGATAAATGCCTCAACTCTTAGTTTTAACTTCCTCGGCCTAAGGTAGCCTTAGACTTAGTTGCCATTGTAAATTTTTTCATTTTTCTTATTTTCTTAGTTTTTATTACTACTTATTTTATTTACTATTATATTTTATATTTCAAGTTGAATATGTCTCATACTAAATATATTATGGGTCAAATTTTTTCTGATAAACGCTGTAGGCTGTTCAGCAGCTATGGGCACTAATCCAAGGCTATTAGAGACGTACGGTCCCTAGGATACTAATAAATTGTGCTTACTCTTACTCTTAATCTTTTTTTTCTCTCTCTCTCACTCTCTTTCATCTGAATAATACAAAACTCATTTTTGTCAAGTTGTGAGTCTTCTCCATGCTTGAGTATTGCCTGCTAGGCAGCTTGGTTTGGCTGATAAATGAGAAACTAAACTTAAAAAGTGTATGAATACAACTTTGTCGTTTGTTGTGGGCATTAAAAAGTCTAACCATATCACACACATCTATCGAAGCTTCAAGGTATAAGCATTGGATGTACAGATCGTGTGATATACGCATACATCGTGTGATGCGGCATAAAAGAAAAAAAGGTGTTAGGAAGTACGGTACAGTGAATGGAGTTAAAGAGAAGTTAAATACAAAATCCACGTCCGTTACACTTTTTCCCAAGGTGACCAATCTAAAATCGTTGATTTACTTTCATGCATAATGTGCCTATAAAAGTATACCTTCAAAAACGTGGTGATAATGATGCTATGGCACTGATTACTTTTTTTAATAAAAGAAACAAACCAAATAAAGAACGGTAAATACCTGCTCTACGTTTTTTTTCTGCATACTCCAGTCTCCTTTTTAGTTAAGCAGCTAGTGATACTACACACACGTCCTGGAATGCACTCGTTGTATGCCACAACAGAGACCTTAAGTAGAGTTAGAGTTTTAAGTATCTCGATAAACGCTGACACTCGACTACCAAGATGACGCTAAACATTACAAGTCAACATCAGATAATGTAATGCCTGTCCAAACAACGATCAACTGAAAAGACAAAAAAAAAAAAATAAATAAAAAAAAAAAAAGAAACTATGCCTAAGGGCCTCACTTACGTTAGTCGATTGACGCCTTTGCTTGGCTACAAATAGATCTCACTAAGTGGTCTATCTCATCGACCTAATACTAGAGATTGTACTTGACATAGTAACTGAACTAAACAGTGCGTCGACCGTACAACTGAGTTACTCTATTTTTTACAGCTCCATTCTCAGAGGCATGCCAAATTTTGAATGGAGCACGATTTACCATAAGCTATCTCGTGATAACATTCGTGATTAAAATACACTTTTGCAAAAAAAAAATTTAATTTTTTATAACTTTGAAAACTAATAACCACAAAATATTTTAAGGTAATTTACCTGAATGACCATAGTAAACGAAAATTTGTTAGTACTTTCTATTTATGACTATAGTAAGTAAGTAAACATGCACTTATACAGTGTCAATAAGTGTTAGTAACTGATTCATTACATGATAATTAACTATTAATTATAAGTTAGTTAAGATATTAAAATAAATACTATTTGTACAGAGAATTCCGTACACTGTTACAGTAAGTTAATTAGCCATTAAATAACTAGAATTACTAATTATAATTAGTGTGTGCATTTTTTGTTGTTATCAATGCTATACTTGAAAATAATATATCATAAGACTTTTTAAGAATCAACACTTAAAATCATACAATAATATTATATACATACATACATGTGTTTTAATGTATAAATTTATATGTACTCTTATAAATTTGCAGTTTTATTAAAATTTGGAGTTGGAATTGCGTTAATTATGACGGCACACTTTGTATTAACTCGAAATTGCGATAGAGGTAAGCTTAATATTTCATAAGTTTGATTTAAATCTTATAACTTCTTTTAAATTCAGTATTTGTCATATGAAACTTATTTGGTTCTATAGTTTGCTGTGTTATTACGTTAGGGCCTGGGATAAATTCTACGAATAATAATCATTATAATGAGCTATTGACAGAAAACCAATAAATAATTTATACTAACTTGACACTTATACAAATTATCGTTACATACATTTTCAACCACTTATATTTATGTTGTTTTACAATAAATGTTAATGAACAAATGTTTTAAGAAATGAATTAAACTCAATTATTCTAAGAATTGTAATAAATTACTGGAATAAAAAAGAGCATATACGAGTTAGGCTTTTAACTAATTCCCTACGATTGTTGTTAAAATTCAAAGTTTTATTGTCCGAGTGTTTTACCAGAATTAACTTAGGGTCGTACTCTTATAACTATGTTTTTTTTATGTCTTTTATGATAATTCTTGTATCACTTACTGTGATATCGGAGTGTCACATTAAATATATATTCTTGAGAATTGTTAATTGGAGGCATGACTGATTCATACTGTTCCAACAGCACAATATGCATTAGATCACAGAGCCAGGCACTGTTTTTCTAACTCTTACACGGTACGGTAGCATTACACCATGTTGACGAGGAGCTTAACAGCGTTTGGGACATGTGAAAAAACCACAGAGGTACCAGCGAAAGAGTGACGAAGTAGGGTCTTAAGCCCGAGCCCTCCATAATGAAGGCAAACGCTCTACCACTTAAGCCACTGTAAGCTTTACCATAACTTTGGTTTGGAAATCTTTAAAAAAAAGTTACTTTAACGTTTAAAAACTTATTTATATGAAGAACTTAGCGAAAAAATCGGTATTAAAGAAGGTTTTAACTCAAATAATAAGTTAAATAAGTTTGATCTCAATCAGAAAGCTTAAGAGTGCTTTATGTTGGGTCTACAGTGGTTATCCAGTTACCTATGTAGGTCCAACCAGGGTAAATACATAGAGGTATATAGTGCAATCTAATGGGAGATTATATAGGGAAAACTTTGGCACCCCAATTAACGTATAAAGAAAAGGGTTAAAAAAATAAAAAGAGATTTAAAAATAATATTCAATAAGTTTTGCAGGCGATGCATATGTTATGGCTGGACTTGTTAAGAGTATGGTCTGAACGGTTTTATTTAAGTGTCATTCGTGGGTCTTTTAGAATTCAGCTCGTAAGCTTTATTTGTTTTTTTTAATTGAATGATAATCTTTATTTAAATAATCTGGATAACTTTAATTAATGTATTTCTTTATTAAAGCAATTCATTAATAATTTGTTTTTTTCAATACAATTTAATTGGGTCACTTAAACAAGGTTTAGCGTTAATTTAATCACTGATAAATAACTTACTTGTATCACTAATTGTTGTTACTGCTGCTTCAGAGTTCTCTTATGCTTAATGCAGCAACCTTCAGTCTTTCCTTAAACTACACGAATGAGTTTGTGGCCAGTAGAATGTTGCGATTTCTGTTTTTTGTAAGTGCCGGAACCACTTTCAGTGGGCCTCCTTCAAGCTAATACACATACATGCACACGTAAACGACGTTCCAGCTTCTGTTGTCATATGAGCTTGCTTCATATTTACAATACATCTTATCTGAATTTCACGAACGGATAGCTTTAAGTCATAATGTAATTCGTATCAACTCAGAATTTAACACATATAAGTCTTATTCGTGACTTCAGGGGCACTTGGGCAGTTTTCTGACAGAATTTAGGCAGTGGTACTTTAGCATTACCTGAGCGGTACTAAAACAATACTTCGGTGGCATTTATGCATGATTTGGTGGCATTTAAATAGCGGCACTTGGGCGGTACTTTGGCAGCACCAGGGTGATACTTTAGCGGTACTTTAACGATATTTTGGCGGTTCTTAGGCGAAATTAAGGCAGTGGTACTTTAGCAGTACCTGGTTGGTACTCAATTAATACTTTGGCGGCCCTTATGCGGTGCTTGGCGGTATTCAAATAGCAGCAGTTGGGTGGTTCCTAAGCGGTACTTTGGCAGCACTTGGGTAATACTTGAGGGGTACTCTAACGTTACTTAGGCGGTTCTTAAGCAGGATTAAGGCAGCAGTACTTTAGCAACACTTGAGTGGTACTTAAGTGGTTCTTCGTGCGCACTTAAGTAGTATTTGGGTGGTATTTAATCAGCAGATTTTAAGCGGCCCTTCGATACCATTTAAGCAGCGTCATTAGGATGGTACTTAAGGAGTACTTCAGTGACACTTGGGCAGTACTTTGGCAGACTTTAGGCAGTGGTACTTTAGCAGTACCTGGGTAGTACTTAAACAGTACTTAAGTGGCACTTATACCGTAATTGGTGGCATGTAAGCAGCGGCACTTGAGTGGTACTCTGGCAGCACCAGGATGGTGCTTAAATGGTGCCGCAACGCCACTTGGGCAATTTTTAGGTGGAGTTAAGGCAGCAGTCCTTTAACAGCACTTGGGCCATACTTGAGCAGAACTTTGGCAGTACTTTGGTATTTAGCAGCATTCAAACATCGGAACGTGGGTGGTACTTCATAGGCAGTTGGGCGTTACTTAGGCGGCACACAGTGTGGCGAAACGAAATTTTTTTTACATTAATTGAATAGCGCAGGCTGCTGCAGACTGATCAACATAATTTTTCTTGGAAACTGTAAGTAAATGTACAAGGAATACCAGAAAAATGTTCCTGACCCGAAAAAAAAATGTCGAGGAGTCTAAAACTACCCTTAAAAATTGTAAAAAAGGTAGAAATAACACATAATTTTGTCTAACTTATGCAATTAAGACTTAAAAATGATTAAATATTCACATTTTTACATCAAATAGTAAGATTTTAAGAATTACATTAAAATTGGTCATTATAAGTCTCATGGGGGTTGAAACAGGATACAACCACCCCTGAATCTAAATTTTCATATTGTCAAAAATAAATTCAGAATAACTTTGTAATTTGGTCTATAGTTTATCTTATATTTCATGAATTTACCAGTTATGTTGTAAGAAAGTGCTGGTGTTACGTCCGAACTTCAAAGTGAAGGGAAAAACTTGTAGATTCGTTCTACAACAAATGAATTTCATTTTTATTTGTCAAGAACCAGCTATCGGCCCAAAGGTCTTATTTGCTCTTACTGACAGTATACTTTTTTTTAAATCTTTGACTCGGCGTTGTGGTGGTATATGTAGAGAGGTGTTGGTATATCGTATGCTGAGCTAGCGTTAACCTACTGTTTGAATTTATCTTATGTTATATGGTCGTAGCATATTTTATTCGTCTCTTTATCTTACGTCCTTGTAAGGTCTTTATCATCTGTTATGTATTTAATTTTTTCTTGGTATATAATTTATTCATCAAAGTAAAATTTATATTTCTATCAATTAATATTTTGATTCTTAGAATACTTTATATAATTTAGTAATTGAAGTGTTTCATTTACGTACGCAGTCACCAGATCTTACAAAGTTGACCGCAACAATGATCCTAATCCTACACGAGAGTACTTGTGGCGATGGAAATAATTAGGCTGCTGCTTTTAACGTAGGAACCCAAGTTGACGGTCCTTTCTTTCTTGTTCCTCCTTGATTCACTTTTTAGGCAAGTTCACAGTGGTCTGGTTTGCTAAAGCTTTTCTCATACAGCTTAGTCACCAAACTAAGTCTTACATTTGCTTGAAATGCACGCTGTTAATACGTAGCTTGATTACTAAACTAAGTATTTCATCCGCTTAAAATGCACTCTTTTCATACGTAGCTTAATCACTGAAGTAAGTCTTATATCCGCTTAAAAGACGCAACAGAACTCACTCTCCAACCTTTATAGTTACTTTGGAGCACTTGATGAAAGAGAAAAGGCGAATATTTTTATGTGCAAGGAGTTTTTATACTCTTGAGTTTAAGAAGGACACGTCAGGTTGGGGATCCGAACGACTAATCAGAGCTTAACCGAATTACTCTCAATTTACGCAGGCATAAACGTGGTGCAACAACTATACCGCGAACAATGGCAAAAATCGCTGATCTCTCAGATTTAAGATTTGGTACAGTTGATGTTGAAATTGTGCACGACATTTGCTGTGATCATTTTCAGTAATAAATGTTAAAACTGCTGATTATTTTCATTCTGGCGGATATTTAGTGCAAATTGATTTTTGTAAGATGAGCGCTATGGAAGATTATTTGAAAATTGTACGCGTAGTTAGAGTTTTGCGACGGCAACTCTTTTCAAAGAAAGTAAGTTATATGTCATGAGATTGCAGAAGCAGCTATTCAGCTCAATGTTTAACAATCGCTGAGCATTCGCTTTTTATAAGTTTTTAACGAAACTGTGTATTTTGAAATAATGAATATTAAGTATATGACATGGGATGTCACATTGGAAAAAGTACTACTTAGCGTTACAAGGGTTAAAAAAAATTGAAACTTACCCAAAATTGCAATGTTTAGTATTATTTGTGTTAAATAATTCATTTTTTTCGGCCTTTTTAAAAAATTATTATAGACTTTGCTAAGAAAAAATAAGCCACGAATTAAGTATCATAAAAAATGATTGGGTGATATCACAGTGTAAGTGGTAAAAAATTTAACAAACCAACCCGCACACGAATTAATTTACGTGTTTTTCAGGTCAAGTTAAGAATGTCTCTTAAAGTATGCAATATATTACTTCTAATAAGTAATTTACCTATTCTTTGTAACGTGTGACGGTGACATACCGTCAAGCCATCATTGGTAGGCTTGGACCGATAGGGAAAGAAGGAAAAGGGAAAAATGTAGAGAACAGTTAGGGAAAGAGGGAAAAGGAAGAAAAAGCCGGAAAGGGATTAGATTAGCTTTGGCCAGCGCACGCGCGTGAAGCAAGTTTTAGTTGGGGGTTGCGAGAAACAATTTCTACAAGATGATTTCCCCGCGAGGAACGAATTATGTTTTGGGGGACGTGAGACGCGTCCTCTGGAGTGTTCCCATTCCTGACATTGTTGTCGTGGCGGCTGTGCTTGAGCTGTTCCTGGTACAGTGCTTGGTGCTGAGTATCTGGATCCTGCTGGGATAACAGGCGATGCCGGACTCTGGATCACCAAGGCCAATACCGTCGATCTTGGCCTTCGAACGCTGCCATTACGGATTTCCTGATATTGTTGTCGTGGCGGCTGTGCTTGAGCTGTTCCTGGTACAGTGCTTGGTGCTGAGTGTCTGGATCCTGCTGGGATAGCAGGCGATGCCGGACTCTGGGTCACCAAGGCCGATACCGTCGATCTTGGCCTTCGAACGCTGCCAGTACGGATGCCTACTGACCTTAACGTAGCCACTCGACTGCTCCCATGTAGACTTGGCCTGCGAGAGGCATCGTCGGGGAGCGACCCTGCATCGCCGTAAGTACCTGCCAGCAGGCAGTGGATTGTTAAGGGCAGTGGCCCTTGAATAGCCCACGTTGTCTGCCCTGTTTGCAAGTTTGCGCGGCGTGCTCGTCGAGTATTCGCACTTGACGAGCCTACACACATACACACACCCAAACATCCATAAATAATTTTATATACTTTATATTTATTTTGGATATATTCCTTATTTTAAATTTACTCATGAGTGCTTCTTTTCTGTGTGTACTCAATCCCCTTTGTGCCGTGTTAAAGTCGTCGCGAGAGGCGACGACGTTCAAGGTCACCACGATATTTGGCCCCTGTGGTGTCTCGGAGAGCGAGACCCGCGTATAATGTTTATTGGAGGTTTCGCCGAGGATACCCGGGCAACTTAGGCCCGGTTGAGGTCGCCAGTTCCACCTCGTTATTCCGCATCGGCAGCACTCCGTAACATACGAAAAGTGTGATAACACCACTACAAGGATACACTGGGGTAATAAAATAACTTAAAACTACCCCCACAATTGATATACATTTGTATTTTTTTTTTGCACTATTATACTTTTGCTTTGACCATCATTAATTTTTTGTAAGCTGATTAAAAACAAATTTATTACTACCATTGTCGTACAATTTATCATGTAATAAATATTAATCTGTGTAAGGGTTGAAATAATACAAATCTACCCCTAGTATTAGAATTTTTGTGCTGCCAGAAATAAATTAATAATAGTTCTGTGATTCAGTCTATAATTTATGTTTTATTCATCAAATTTACCAGTTATGTTGTGAGCAAGTGCTGGGAAAAGTACCGCTTAGCGTTACAAGGATTAAAAAATACTGAAACTTACCCCAAAGTTGCAATTTTTAGAACTTTTTTCGTTAAATAAATGATATTTTCTCGACTTTCTATAAAATTATTATCGACTTTACTGAGAAGGAATAAACCAAAAACTCAATATGAGAAAAAAAAGCGATCAGGTAATATTATAGTGCAGAGGGTTAAAATTTAACAAAACAATTTCTAAATGGCTATTGAACGTATTACAGAGACCAAATAAAGAATGCTCCTCTAAGGTCTTATGACGTTACTGTTGAAAACGATTTGACATGCAGTTTATAACATATATTCTAAAATTTTTAATAAAGCTATACATGGGTTGACACGATACACAGCTACCCGTACAATTAATGTTTTCTAATAATGTATGTTGCACCTAATATACCTTTAACTTCGTATGTATTTGCTCTTATGATTACTGAACGTCAGTCCACAAGTAACGCAAGTATATAATTTATTGTCAAATAATAATATTTAGCTATACAGGCTTTTTCATATCACAAAACCACTCCTAAATTAAAATATTTTCATACCACTTGAAACGAAAGAATAACTTTTTTCTAAGTTTGTCAAAAAATATTTTTAATTACGCTTAGGACAAATCAGTCAATGATTTTGTTACCGAATGCTGCAGAAAAGTATCATTAAGCTTAGTACGGGGGTAAAGTAAGCTAAACTTAACCCTTGTGTAGAAATGATTTTTGTTTTTTAAACAAATGCATAACATTAAAACATAAAAGTTTCGCAAAAATACAAATTAACAGTTGTTATCGTTGCTAAAACAAGAGTATCTAGTTATTGGATCAAACTTACACAATCAATATTTTTAAAAATAATCTTAAGTAAACAAAACTCAATTGACAATTAGCTACTTCAAATGCTTGTGATATTGTAAATAGGGACGTTAAAATTGTCGTCATCAAACTTCAAGGAATCATAATAATTAGACATTTATAACATAAAAAGAGTTTGATTCAATGGTACTAGTGTTGACTTAACCTCTTTATAGCAAAATAATATGCCTTTTCATTTTTCGGTCATAAAATCACTGATGTATTATCTTCGCTAACGTTAAAAATAATTATTGATATATTTGAAAGAATATAATCAATGAAAGAAGAATTTTGCCTAAAAAATATTTATGCTGATTTTAGTTTTGTATTTTTTGTCCCCTGTATCACTCACTAATAGTTTAAGTAACCGGCACCTTACAAAGACACTTATTAATCTGTTGTTAAAAACAACATGATGCAATCTTAAAAATATTGATCTTCCAATAAGAATGTCAAAGAAAATTTTAACTACAGAAGTAATTTTATTCTACTTTAACTTTTTTGTTGATCCGTATAACTTTTCTTTTAGAATGACGTCGAGAAATTACCATAGAAGTATAAGAATAGAGGAAGAAAGGGGGCGTGATATGAGACAGCAAAAGTTGCTACGTAACGGGGCATCTGTCTTTGTCTGGCAGTTATGTTATTGGTCAAGTCCTAGGGGTAAGTGTACCGATCTCCGTGGCACGTACTGAAAATTTCAACTTTAATGCACCATAAAAAACAATATGCTAAAATTTTTTTGGAATATTTTTTTTTTCAAATCTTACATGGAATATTTAAAAAAATTTCATGAAGCTAAAACTGCAGTAGAATATTTTTAAAACGAATAAAAACGGTATGCTGGTATTACCGTGGTTGTGTACCTATTACCGTCTACGTATTACCGCGGATGTCCCAATCACCGTGTCCGTATTACCGTGGGTGAAGAAAGTTGTATTTGCGGAATATAAAAAAAAATGCAAATTTTACCTACATTTTCTACACGACTTATTTATTGTTTTAAAAAAATATTACTTTTTTTTGTACTTGCTTATTCATTTAGTAGGAATTTTATACATTTTTGAGCACTCAGCAATAGATTTTCCAGAATAGATACTTTTCAAAGCTAATTTTAATGTCTCTGGAGGGTAACACTTTTTGTTTTTCTTTATTTCGATCGATTTCTTGCCTTTTTTGCCTTTTTTAGTTTTCTTCATCTTGGTTACGTTAGATCGACGTGCTTACCTACTGATTGTTTACGTGTTAACTGTCGTGCGTTGTGAAAGTACCTATAGGATTATGTTTAAGTACGCTCACTGTGGAAATACGTACACAATCAGTTAATAAGCGCGTTGTACTGAATACCGTGGAAAATAATTATTTACTCAAAATATACACAAATATTTCTGTTTGAATTGCATCTATATTAACGTCATTTTAGATTATTAAAATTGAAAAATTATTTTATATGAAACATTTCTTATTTTGAGCAAGTAATCATCAGTTTTTCAAAATTCACGGTAATAGGGCAGAGCACGGAGATAGGTACACTTACCCCTACATGAGATTAAATCAACTGTAGGATTCAGGCCGAAGAAGTAGCCAGTAACGTGGCTTTGGCAACAAGGACAGATGCCCCGTTACACTTAATTATGCTGTCGCTGCCACTAATGGGCTAGTATAGCGCTTTTCCCCTCTGTTCTTATACCTCTACGGAAATAACTAGTGAATGTGTCTTTCGTGACCTTATAAAAATGTATAAACCATCTTAAAGATAAATTGCAAATTTATTTTGAATGATCTTTAAAATTGCAATGTTAGGGATAATTTTAGTATACTTTATTCCCCATTAGGCATAATATTACTTCCCTGCAGTATTTTGTCACAAATTTATTAATCAATTTGTCATAATCGAAACTGTAAATGATTATAGACAAACGTTAAGCAATACTTTTTTTTTGTTAAAAGCATTACGAAAACTCTTCAGTTCAGGAGTAATTTTGTAATTTCACAAAGTCTGTATAGCCTAATATAATCATTTGACAATGTATTATACATTTACATGTATTTTACATTTGCCTTACTGATATATTGATCATCAAAAATCATCAGAACAATTACATACAAACTTGCACTAATATCAAGTGCCACATACTTTATGAGGAAGTATTACTAATAGGGGTACTTCTTTATCATAATAACCCACGTGTAGTTTGATAGTAATTTTCATACAATTTTTGTCACCAAAGGATATGTTAAGTCGTTTTTGACATTAACGTAAAAAAGGTTAGAAAAACAATATTCATGTAACCTGTATAATAGGTAAAATAGCCTATTTATAGGTTGTTTTATGATATTTTTCCCCTGTATAAGGGAGAAATACGATTTCGATTTTGATCACACCTAATTCCTGGTCAATTTGTTATAAGTGTACTCCCTCAAAAACAAATACAGATAAACAAAGAAAAATAGAAGTAATGTGCTTAGAATTATCCCAACAATATTTAAGATAGGAAAAGTTTTGTAGTATTTTAACCCGTTTACAGCTTAGCGACTATTTTATGATGAACTGAATGGCAATAATACTAAAACATTCGTTTTCAGTTATCTTACAAACAATTAGTGACGATCTAAGTAGGGGTATGATAGTGTGAAAAAAACGTATGCATGTATATCAATTGTGGGAGTTGTTTTTGGTTTCTTCAACTCCTGCGTATTCTTGCAGTGGTGTTATCGTACTTTTCGTTACAAAGAATAGGTCAATTAGTTATTAAAGGTAATATATTGTAAACTTTCAAAAACATACTTAACTTGACCTTAAAAACACATAAATTAACTCTTGTAGGGGTTGATTTGTTAAATTTTTCACCGCTTACACCATAACATTACCCAATTATTTTTTATGATACCAAATTTCTGGTTTGTTTTTTCTTAGTAAAGTCTATACTAATTTTATACAAAGACGAGAAAATATTATTTATTTGACGAAAAAAAATACTAAAAATTGCTATTTCAGGGTAAGTTTCAAAACTTTTAAACCCTTGTCCCACTAAACAGTCCTTTTTCCAGCACTTGGATACAACATAAATGGTGAGTTCGTAACATAAAACATAAATAATAGATTAAACTGCAGATTTATTATTGATTTATTTTTGACAGCACGACAATTTCAAAACTAGGGGTAGTTTTGTATTATTTTAACCGTTGTACAGCTTAATATTTATTTCAGAATAAATCCACGACAATGGTAGTAATAAATTCGTTCTTAATCATCTTACAAACAATTAATGACGATAGAAGCAGAAGTATAATAGTGTGAAAAAAAAAATATATGTATATCAATTCTGGGAGGAAGTTTTTGGTTAGTTTAACCCCTGTGTATGGTGTTTCACACTTTTCGTTACATAGAATAGGTCAGTTAGTTATTAGAAGTAATACATTGCATACTTTAAGAAAAATACTTAATTTGACCTTAAGAACACGTAAATTAACTCTTGTACGGGTTGTTTTGTTAAATTTTTCACTCTTTAAACCATAACATTACTTAATCATTTTTTATTATACTGAATTTGTGGTTTATTTCTTCTTAGTAAAGTCCATAATAATTTTTCGCAAAGTTGGAAAGTATTAGTTTTTTGACACGATTGACACCAACATCACTAAAAATTGCAATTTCAGGGTAAGTTTCAAAATTTTTTTCACCCTTGTAACGCTAAGGGGTACTTTTTCTAGCACTTCCTCACAACATAACTGGTAAATTTGTGAAATACAAAATTAATCACAGACAAAATTACAGAATTATTATTAATTTATTTTTAACAATAAGAAAATTCAAAATTTAGGGGTAGTTTTGAACTATTTAAACACCCATGAGATCTATCATAACCCATTTCAATCTAGTTTGTTAAAATCTTGCTTTTTTTTGTAAAAATGTTAATATTAAGTTATTGTTGAGTCTTCATTAAATAAGTTACACAAAAGTAAGTGTCATTTTTTTTTTTTTTTTAATTTTTAAGGGTAGTTTCAACTCCCTCCACACATTTTTTTTTAGTCGGGACCATTTTTCTGGTATTTTTGTGTATTCACCTAAAATTTCTAAAAAAAAATCATGTCGATCGGTTCACAGCCACTTGTGTTATTTTATTTATGCACAAAAAAGTCGGCTTTGCCGCACTGTGCGATATTTTTACGCGATTTTAGGCAAAAAATTTATGATAACATCTTAGATAAGAGTCGTATCCACTGCTGTTGAGGAAAAGAACTTTTAAGCATTTTTCACATGAAAATTGCTTTTTAAACCGAAAGAAATAGAGGCAACCACGCAGACGATAGTAAAACACTTTTCTTACTAGAAGTACATGTGAGGTTTTTACCTGGAAGGAATGTTACACTTTGCTCTCTTAAAACAGAGAGAAAAGTTGTTTATTTGACAGAAATATGGAAGAAAATGTTATTTTTATTCTGGTTATAACTACGTCCATCCTATTCAAGATATTCATAGAGACAAGTCTAAGAACATCACGCCACGGACGTAAAGATATTTAATGCTCTGAATATGTGTCAAATACCATTTTCTTTGATCTGCCTTAAAAATTATACGTTTAATTTCTTAAATTACTAAAAATCGCTGCTAGTTGACGCTTGCTACCGTATCACTATGCCCACAGCTATAATTTATAGTTTTTGGTAGGGCACTTGGCACACCATTTGTTGGACCATATATAAAATAGTATATTGAACTTGGATACTGCCACTTACTTGGTAACGGCTATGACTTGAGAGGTTACATATTAATATCTGCCCGTTTATTGCTGAACCGAAGCGAAGCCAAGATTCAGCTCATTGAAGCGGGCATCAAAAGAAAAAAAAAAAAAGTATGAGATAAATGAAATAAACGAAAACAAACAATTAACCGTGGGTATTTGGGTACCCAAGTAATAAGTTATACTTCTATAAAACGATATGGCAGATAATATCATTATAAATATAAATTTACCTTCAATAAAACGATATTGCGTATGGGAATGGTGCAATCAACGTTGAAAAGAGTATACCTACGTTAGTTAGGTGTGGTTTTAATAAGTATTTTAATATTTTATGAGTTAACGATTACTAACAATATATTACGGCACAATTAAATAAAAATAATATATAGGCTGGCCAGTACAAGACTGTGCGCTTTCATCGAGTCCTTCGTTGATGTTAGAAAATAATTCTACTGTCTACGATGATTACATCTGTAACATTACGCTCACATCTATCGCATACGATCCCACTCATATTTCCCATCCATATTTACTACCCGAAATATAATTATATATAGAAAATCAAGAAAAACCATTCTGTAGTATAGCTTTGTGAAATAGGGTAGTATTACATGCCAGTAAATCTCCCTTCAGGTGTATGGTTTTTTGACAGATATTATTCAATAGGCAAACGTATATTGAAAGAGCACGAAAAATATCTACAAAAATTGCAGTTCATTTGACAGTGCGATTATTTTATTTATGTAACATTCAATAAAATTAATATTTAACATGTTAACTTATGAAGAAATAACGTTAAGTGGCATTTATATGATTTGTAGCAATCTCCAAATTTTTCGGGTCCAAAAGATTACTTTTAGATAAGCCTATTAAATTTTCACATAGACCCACAAGTTTATTTACAAATAAATTTAGAAAGAGAGGATAAAGTATGCGTGAAAGAATGTTTGTGATTACATCCACATGAGAAAAACAATTGCTGGATTTCGTGCACACATTAGCGTTCCTCTTACACCTTTGAACTTTTCCCCTGGTAACTATTTGAAGATCATCCTTAAGTCACCTAATCACTTCAATCACGAATTGATTAATTGTGAAAGAATAAAATATATTAAAAATTAATTATTGTATTTGTACAGTACAAAAAAGTTTTTTTTTAATTTTTGAATATTTTAAGAAAATGTGAAAAACTGTGTAAGCATTTATTTATTTATTCTAAAAGTAACAAATTAATGTTCATTATTATATAAAATAAAAGCTGTTCTGTTATTACATTCAAATTTCAAATTTTTTAGAACAAGTACCTAAAAAATAAATTTTATTAATCAAATTATCTATTTCTTTTTTGTATAATAGAACCAAACGAATAAACAGACAGTAAATGAAAATTTGCATAAAAAATAAACAACGAACTGTACGACAAAATAAAGTGATCGAGCTTCTTATGTTGGGTAAGCTAACAGCAGAGTGGGTAAGGGCTATGACCAGCATGCATAATATCGGAGATTGGGGTTCAAATCTCTTTGGAAACTGTTTCTTTTTTTTTTAAGTTATACTTCTGTAGGCGCGTTCTGCCCTACGATGTAAATCAACAATTTCAGAATGGTGATCTGAGGAAAAGTGTAATGGAAGTGGACTTAGCTTGTTTCTCCCCCTTCACTCCACCGCTCATGACATACTTCTGGTCCCCTGTACACCACACAATACAACATCAAAGCCCTACACTTATCGAAGTACACATTTTCAATTATTTCTGTTTCTTTTAACCAATTTCTTAAAAAAAAAAATTTTTTTTTTTTTTGAAACGGTTATCGAAGAGAATCGAACCCCCATCTCCTGATACACTAGGTAAGCCATTTATCTACCTGGCTATGAGCGGATCCAATATAGAAATACCGATTACTTCATTTTATCTTACAGTTCGTAACTTATTTTTAATGTCAATTTCCAATCACTGTGGAGTCATTGATTTGGTTTTATTTAACGTTAAGTAAACAAGTTATTCCATAAAAAATACTTTTTCACAAGATGTTGTTTTTAAAAATTAAGAATATTCATTTATTTATCATTAAGTCGTTACTTTTAAATTAAAAAATTATTGTTTATACAATTTTTCAGAGTTTCCATTATTAAAAAAATAACATTTCCATACTGTATGAATACAATAATTGATTTTTTCTACCTTTCCTACTTTCACAATTTTTTCTTTGTCATTAAGAACAAAATTGAGAGGTGCCAGGAACAAAAATATATGCTGCTACGCTAAAAATTACTTTTTCCATAAAAATAAACTCACACACACACTTTTACGCATACTTGGTCCCTTTTTTGAGTTAAGATATATCGATCTATTTGAAAATAACACAGTTTTGTTCAATAGTAATTTTTCATACAAAACAAAAAAATTGCAGCTTTATATAGATCTTATAAATCCAATTTAAAGTAATTTTTTAATAAGATTACATGTTAAATTTGAATTCCTTTAAATTAAACACGTAAAAAAAGGTACAGTTAAACAATCTCCTATTTTGTAAGGGTATTGATCATTTTCTTAGGAAGTCTTTTAAAACCATTAAAAGTTTCAATGAAGAGCACAGTTTTGTACTGGCCAGCTGATATATTGTTTATATTGTATTTTGCCATAAAATATTGTTTAGAATTGTTCCGCTATAAGACTTTAAAATATTTATTTTAACCACACCCAGTAAATGAAGGTATACTCATTCCAAGGATAATTGCACCACCTTTGTAACTAATATCGTTTTATACGAGGTATACTTATATTTTTAATTATATTTCCTGCCATATAACTTTAAAGAAGTATAATTTCTTACTTGAATACTAAAGTGCCTACTGTCCACTGGCTTTTTTTTCTTTTTTTTTTTAAATTGGTTAAAAGAAAAAGAATTAAAATTTAAAATGTGTGGTGTGCTGATGTCATGTAGTCTAGAGGACACCAGAAGAACGTCATGGGGGGCGAGGTGAGGGGGGAGAATCAAGCAAAATTCATTTTTATGACACTTTTTCTCAAGGTCAAAATCTGAAATCGTTAATTTACCCTCACGTATAACGTGCCTATAGAAGTAGAACTTTAAAAATAATTCATCATAGTGACGTATACTGTTATTGCTTTTAGAAAATGGTCTCTTAATTTTTGTTTTCAAAAAGTCCAACTAAACACATTCAAAATTAACTTGACGAAAAAGCTAATGTTACAAAACTAATGTCTATTTGCACGCTTGACAAGAGCGGATATAGTTAGGCTGCGGTCACATGAAGATGAAGACCGTTGAACGTCATGATGAAAAGTCACAGCACATTTTTATTGCCAGTGGAGCTGCAAGCTTTCAAAACAGTTACACTTTGTGAAGCTTGAGCTTTTGGGAAGGTTAGTAAGAAAAGGAAAATTTTTAATCGCACTTAAAAGTATTAAATGAATTAGCATTGCTATAAGGGTAGTCAGCCAACCTGCAGCTTAAGCTCTCTTTGCCATCTCCTTTCTTACACACTCCCTGGTTCCGTCTTTCTCTCTCTCTCTCTCTCTCTCTCTCTCTCTCTCTCTCTCTCTCTCGCTGTGCGTGCAACTCTACTGTCTTCCGCTGTGTCTCTCGCTATCTTGGATAAGTAAACAGATAGGATGTGTTTTGTGTGGTCTGTGATCCTGACTCTCATTTAATGCACTCGCACCTCCTGTTGGAGTTCTCCTTTTAGGTGAGCCTAAACCGAAGCTCAGGTCAGCGTCAGCCTTGTAAGTTGGGCTTTTCTGGCTTCCTGGAGCCTGCAATTAAATGTTTTCCTATTTGCTGCGTCACTCTTACCTAAATCAGCAGAACGGAGCGGAGTTGCGGAGTTGCGCACTACGAGGCCTAGTACAACTGCCTATCTTGGATATATGGAGTAAGGAGTACACGCCTGGCATTATTCAGAAACCTCGGAAGCACCTTTATTTACTCTATGCACTTATGCTCTTAGTAATACAAAGACGTCTTTTTTGAGGCTCTGCTTACGTTAGGGTGACAGTAAATTTTACCTTATCGATAGTCAAATGGAACACACTCCAATACCTACTGAAGATGCTTACTATTGCTGATTCCTGCTGCAAGAGACTTTAGCACATTTTGTTGTTACCACATTACTACAGTTTGCTGTTTTACTTACAATTATTTGAACGGGTTTGCTACAGTGTTACTTAAAACTAAAAAGTGTTCCTTTGCACATACAACACTCAACCCATTAACCACACATTACATTAACTTATTAAGAACAGTTTACACCTTCTAGTGAATTTTACAGGCTTACAATCACTCATATTGATTGAACTAGCGAATGAACAATATTTCAGCGGCATCTTACATCACCCACTTCATGGAACAGGCAATACTAACGCACACACATTAGCATATCTTATACATCTCAGGCACATACGTACATTCTCCTTTGTGGTGTGCGTATGGAGATGCAAACTGACTGCGCTGGTGGTAAGCGCACACTGAGAAACAACCAAAAATCTGACTCATGCTGTATTACCTGTCAGAGGCCCTACCACAGTAAGTGCTATCCAACTACCAAAACCAATCTCGATCACATCTACAGCTCTAAATCCACTATCACAACCAGCCTTAATCCTCCACCTGTCTCTTCTTTCTTAACCAATAAACTAATAACTTACTGTAGCACTCCGACTCATTTGCAAAGAGTACAGTCCACCCAACCTTAAAATGCCCACACTTCCTGCCTTTTCCATTATCAATACAACCAACAAAGCAACTGCGAAATACCTACAGTACTTTGAAACCCACAGATTTTGACACATCCACAACTGGCACGCCACACTACTCAATAATGGCCATGGATGATAAAGCACCAACATTGTACAAAAATCACTTGGCGGAATACATGGCAGATGTTTCAAATATCACAAGCTCTGTCAAAGCACTCACGAATCGAGTCACACACCAAGAAGCAAACCTTGCTGCAGTGGTAAGTTGCCCTATAGTAGTGGAAAGTGTCACTGCTAATACCTGAAACGTCAGAGCAGCTACCATGGTAGCAATGAATAGCGTTGATTAATCGTTGAAGATTGTGAAGTAATGTTTCCAGACATCTTTCAAACCGTTACCTCATCTAATAATGACATTGGTGCTAAGCTTTTAGAGGCACTTGACGTTTCGAAGCTCAAATCTTAAGTGATAGTTATTCGCAACTGGAACTCAGCAGGAAAAATACTTACTTATCGGTGGCTTCAACGAGCGTAACTATGCAGACACAAGCACCAAAAACTAATAATATCATGCTCTAGCTATTGTTAGGTCAGTCACGCAATAGACTCATGGCCTCTGCAGTCAAGCTCTCGCAAAAAACCAACAACAAAATTTTGGGTAGTGGTAGATCAGGCACTCTATCGGTCCAGGCATTCACTCCAAGCCAACATATGTCCTACTACATAAAGCAAAAATTAGGGCCAAGGAGCTTAATTACGTAAGCCCGATAGTTAGAAATTACAAAGTTCATATGCGTCAAACAAAGTGCTCCCAGCTTATTCACGTACCAAATGAGCAAGCACTACTATCTTTACAGAACTACCATCGTCAAGAAACTACGACAGACACGACAAACCTATGAAATAAACAATTCCGTCTAGTCGTCACCTAACCACATAATAAATTGTAAATATCCCATAAGCAGAAACTGGCTAAAAAAGTACTTCAGTATTCTTGAGTCGCAAATAACATCACCTTAATACACAGCTATTGGTATCTCAGAAAATTTTTTGGATGATTCTGACATTGATTTGTAAGTTAAAATTAAGGAATAAAACATCTATCGTCTCGATAGATTGTGAAAAGAAGGAGGCGGAGTGTCAGCTTACGTCGATTTATCTGTCTGCCGGTACACATACTCGCACAATCAGATCCATTATATGACAATACACCTAAATTTCTAATACTTGAACTTAAAAAAGCGCATGCAAAATGGCTCTTTTTAGTTATATACAGACGTCCACAGTCAACCTACCCGGAACTCTTTTTCTCATGCCTCAACAAGCACCTATTAATGTACTTATTCAGCGTGGTTGTTGGTGACTTTAACGTAGACATGTGTACAGAACATGAAAAAAATACTAAACACCTACGGTCTGCAATAAGTATCTGTTGAGGCAACACACCTTGCAGTCTATCAAAATAGACTTTCATATACAAGTATAGATCTTATTCTAGATAGTGACAGAGAATCAGTAGCACAATTCACCAAATCTGATGCTCCATCTTCCACAGGTCATGACTGGATGGAAATTTTCACAAACCTATTAACTACGACAGCCTTACCCACATCAATTATGATTCACTCGTTGACTGGTATCAAAAAAAAAAACTATTATACAATTTTAAAAATTTCTTTCATTGCTCCTACCTCAGCATCAATCTACACTCGTCAAATTTAGCATGCACATTTTACGATATTAATAAACTCACAGCATCACTTGATAATGCTGTTACACAAGCTTTCGACTCATTAGCTCTTCTTCACGTGATAACCAGTTCTAACTGACGAAAAATCTGGGTAAACGAGAAAATTTTCTGCCTAATGCGTGAAAAAGATAGATCTTACGAAGACTATCGTCAATTGGGCCTCATTATCGACTATCACAAATTGAAATACCTACAATCCACAGTGTGAATGCACTTGACACAACAACAAACAGCTATTACGCTTTTAAACTAAACTCAACGCCAGATTCTCGTCTTTTTGGTAAGCTCTTCATAACATAAAACTGACAGGTTTGTCAACCAATACATCAGCCATAACATTGATCAACGATCAACTCAACAAATATTACTCTTTTGTCACAGCTCTTTACCATGCCCTTACCAATGAAGACCTTTAAGGAGCTCTGACCATCAAACTACCAGATAAGACACTCAAGATTTTCACTCTTTGGGAGCAACTAAAAGTGAAGTAACTCTAGAGCTTAAAATAGCCACTTGTAGAAAAGTAGAAGTTAACGGCATATCTGTCAAAATGAAATAACCGCGCCTACCTCACATTAATAAATTACTCAGATCGATCATAAATACGTCTATTAAAACCACTATTAACCTGGCTACATGAAAGCATGCGCTTATCAAACTATTTTATAATGTAAAAAATCCGCAATCACCATCTGATACACGTCTCATAACATGCCTCACAGAATTTTTAGAAAGTATGGAAAGAATAATAAATTTTTAATTTACAAACTACCTCAATATTGACTGCCTACATGACCCACACCAGGCTGCCTACAGGACGAGTCACAGCATCCTAAGAGCGTTCTCAATCCTTACGGATGATATTCGTCTTGGTGTCGAGAGAAGATGCTGCACAATAATGGTGATGTTTGATCTTTTAAAGGTTTTTATGCGAAACTACTGTTACAATGACTGAAGATTGAATGCTGTGACTCCACCTACCAATGATTTTACTCGTATCTTTGTGGTGAAAAACAATTAATTATTGGCAACTGTGGTGCGCGTACAAGTGAGGTAGATGTGCCTTGTAGCGTGCCACAGAGACGTGCGCTTGGCTCCAGGCTCTTCACGATTTACATACGCGAGCTCCCAAGCGTACTTAGTAACTGAAAAATACAAAATATTTGCAGATTACCTGTACATCTACCCAACAGTACCGTGCGGTGATATTAGTGAGGCTGTTAAGCGAATAAACCAAGATATCTTGAGAGTAGTATTGTAGCTCAACAAGTATGGCTTACGACTTAATCCTAATAAAATGAAAGCCATCATTTTTGAAAGTCACACATACGTATCTTTCTTCAATCGAGACTCAGTACCTGTGATCTCTGTGTCAGAGCAAACCATAAATTACGGTGAGCGAGTAAGGAGTGTAGGTGTGTAGCTCAATCACGACCACTCCTAGGAAGCCCATGTAGATCCAATCTCGGCTCATGTATAACGCACTCTTCGCATTTTACGTCAACATCGTCACTCTTTGACTCATGCACTACACAAACATCTTGTCAAGTCACTGGTGCTTCCGCACTTAAATTATGCCTTTGCAGTATGTAACAGTGTCAACGCTACCTGCAAGACTGTTACAACGACTGTTAAACGCCTGTGTACAATATGTATGCGGTAACATACCTCACATGGCCCGTATAACACCGTTCTGACTACAGCTGAAGTGGCTAACCGAAACACTGCAGAAAATACCTGATAGCTTCACTCATGTACAACTACTGTCACATCGCAATCCTCAACAACTTGTCCAACGCCTCATTCTGTACGCAGAGATGGACTAACGGCATTCAACTAGACAACCAAACAATATAATATACATTCACCCTTGTCACACCAAATCATGTCAGGACTCCCTTATCATTACATTATCTAAGTAAATGAACTCTCTCGTCACCTCCTCATTTCATAGCAATTACCTACACCGTTATAAAAAACTCGTACTTGGATCTAATTTTCTGCGTGAAACTGATCTAACTCCACACCATCTACGTACTGCCAAGTAATAACTAGTAATAATTCCTAGTTGTAATCCGCTTAATGGGCTTTTGGTCAGTACATAAGAAACAATGTTATCATTACGCATCTAACACACTACATTTTTTAAACACTACTCACTATCATAACATAATAACTGTAAAACTAAACACATTATTCTCTCACATACAATAATTGATGTACACAACTCTATTCGATTGGCGACATAGAGTATTATCCTATGGCCCAAACAATAAATAAATCTTTAATTAATACGACCAAAAGTTTACAAGCAAATGCTGATACTTCTAAATCATTGCATTAAGAGAGGCATATGTATGGATGGCAGCGTTTTCAATACAAGCACTCTATAGTCTCCCTACATGCCCTTTTTCTTAATATCCAAGACTCATAATATAAGACTCATATACTTAAGACTCATAAAACTAAGCCACATTGTATCTGTTTTCAGAAAATTTTCTTTAGACATAAAAAAAAATGAAAAAAATATCCTCCCCAGGAGCAGATTGAACACAGAACCTCCTGTTTACTAGAAAGTTGATCTACCATTTGAGCTCCCGAGGAGCTGTACATTTACTTGCACTGAAAGTTTAGATAAGTTTTTCATTCTTAATTTTTTAGAGCTGTTTTTTACCAAAGCTCGATAAACTAGTTATGTGACTCTAATGCTTGTCGGTAAACTACCAATTCATACGACTTAAAGTATACATGCGAATGCTGGTACATCTCAATCATTGTATCAAGAGGTGCATATGCATAGATGACGGCACTTTCAATACAAGCACTCTGATATTCTCCATACATGACTTTTTTTTCAATATACAATATACTTAAGACTTGTAATACTAAACCACATAGTTTCTTTTCCAAGAAATTTTCTTTAGAAATATATAAGAATGAGAAAAATATCCTCCCTGGAAGCAAATTGAACACACAACCTCCTATTCACTAGACAGTTGCTCTACCACTTGAGCTACCGAGGAACTGTACATTTACTTGCACTGAAAGTTTAGATAAGTTTTTCATTTCCAATTTTTTAGAGCTGTCTCTTACCTAAGCTCGATAGAGAAGTTTTGTAACTTTAATGCTTGTCGCACCCGGGGATGACACTTTTCTCATTGTTATTTATTTCTTAGGAAAATATTCTTGAAAAAGAAACTATGCGGTTCAGTATTATAAGTCTTTAGTATATTGGATATTAAAGAAAAGGGCATGTATGAAAGATAAAAAGTACTTGTATTGAAAGTGCCGCCATCGATGCATATGCACCTTTTGATAAAATGATTCAGATGCGTCAACATTTGCTTGTTTACTCTTGGTCGTATGAATTTCTAATTAACTGACAAGACATTAGAGTCACATAACTACTTTATCGAGCTTAGGTGAAAAACAGCTCTAAAAAATTAAGAATGAGAAACTTATCTAAGCTTTCAGTGCAAGTAAATGTACAGCTCCTCGGGAGCTCAAATGGTAGATCAACTTTCTAGTAAACAGGAGGTTCTGTGTTCGATCTGCTCCCGGGGAGGATATTTTTTTCATTTTTTTCATGTCTTAAGAAAATTTTCTGGAAAAAGATACAATGTGGCTCAGTTTTATAAGTCTTAAGTATATTGGATATTGAAGAAAAGGGCATGTATGGAGGCTATATAGTGCTTGTATTGAAAGTGCTGCCATCTATACGTATGCACCTCTTGATAAAATGATTTAGATGTATCAGCATTTGCTTGCACGATATTGGTCGCATGAATTTCTTATTTACTGACAAGCATCAGAGTAACTTACCACTTTATCGAGCTCAGGTAAAAGACAGCTCGACAAAATTAAGAATAAGAAACTTATCGAAACTTACGGTGTGAGTGAATGTACGTTTCCTTGGTAGCTCAAGTGGTAGAGCAACTGTTAGACAGTAGATGGTTGTGTGTTTGATCTGCGGCTGGGGAGGTTATTTTTCTCATTCTTATTTATTTTGTAAGAGAAATTTCTTGGAAAAGAAAGTATGTTGTTTAGTACTAACAGTCTTAAATATATTGGATATTGAAAAAGCGGGCAAGAATGGGGGGTGTAGATTTGATTTTTTGATTTAATTTATTTATTGGCGTCGTATTGAATATACATATGCCAGTACACTACTGGATACATTTAATGATATTGACATATATTTATACACACAATACATTGGTTTGAATATAAGTAAATTATTGAAATATTCGTGCGCTTAGAATACGAATGTTGCGCTTAACAATTCATAAAAGTACATAGTAAGGCTGGTCCTTAGAGTACGTAATTAATTGTTACATTTATTCTATTAGTACGTAATTAAATAGTAATTTTAGTTCCATAAATAAAGCTCTTAAGAGCATTAATCACAGCCAAGTTGTTTTCTTGAATTAATTCATATATATTATATGGTCCGAATAACTTTAATCTATAAGGTTCCCCGATTAGTTCTGTTCGGTGCTTTTTCGTAAAGAGGACAAGCAAAAAATACATGGTTTGCACTTTCACATTCTAGACCACATTTACGTATGTCGGAGTGTACAGCTTTAATTTTGACTAGCGATTGTTTTAGTTAATTGTGGTTACAACGGAGCCTGTTTAAGCAGGCGATAATTTTTCCAGGTAATTCAAAATTGTGAAACCAGAGCTTGTTGTTTGTATCGAAATAGAAATTTTCAAAATAAAAGGCACCTTTATTGGTTCTAGTATAATTCTCTCTGATTTCACTAAAGTTTAATTCTTTGTACATTTTTTTCCTCTCAGCTACCAAGTCTGTATAGGGGACTTTATAGACGATTTGGGAGCAAAAGCTCGCAGCCTCTTTGGCAGATTTGTCAGCCTTTTCATTACCGTGAATTCCAACGTGCGAAGGAATCCTGAGGATCTCTATGGAAACGCCCGATTTATTGAGCCTGTATAAATCGTGTCTGATTTTAATTATTAGTGGTGACTCTGCTACAAGTCCATTGCAGTGGAGGAGAGCTCTGGGGATGCTTTGAGAATCTGTAAATAGGCGAAATTTAGTTTTAACATCGATCGCGCCATTGGTGACGCCGTCCAAGATTAATTTAGTGGCTAATATGACGGTATTGCACTCCGCCGAGAAGATCGACACCTGTCTCGGCAGACCTCTTGAACTTTTAAAGTGATCGTTAAGTGACCACAATGCACATCCAATCCCGGAGGAGCTCCCGTTACTCACTTTTGATCCATCAGTATACAAGTCAACACATTCTTCGTCTTTGTCATATTCGGAAAGAGCCCCGATGAGGTCCTGATTAGGAGTAAGTGAGTTCTGTATTTTGGGTCCAAGCTTAAGATTAATTGAAGGTCTATAAAATGTTGAGTCAAGAGGATAGCTAAATTTTGGAAACCCATCATGCTTGAGTACAAGGTCCTTTCTAAACAGACACGATTCGTAACACTTCACTATCCTTGGTACCTGCCAGTTGTGTACCAATATCGGGCTTTCAGTGGATTCGTGTAACTCAGCTATGGATTTAAGGGTGATATTTTGGATAAATGACATGCATTTTAAGATAAATGTAGAGCAAAGATAGTTCATGCTATATTGAATGTATTCGATCTTAGATTCCGCGGCGATAACGTTAGTGGGGGTAGAGTTTATGTAGCCCATGGCGATGCGGATTCCTGTATTTTGAACTTTTTGAAGTATATTTAGGTGATCAGGATTCTTTGCGGCAATCAAAAAACCCCCATATTTCAGTCTAGATCTCACGAGTGCCTTGAAAAGCTTCAATAAGCTCCGTGGGTCCGCGCCCCACCACACTTCCCTCAAGCTCCTGATAATTCTTAACGGGAAGGAACACTTGTTCTTTGTGTAATTGACGTGTGGGAGCCAACTAAGCCTACTGTCCAGTATCATGCCTAGAAACTTCACTTCTCGCTCCGGTTGAACAGTTATTCTGCAGATCCTTATTTCTAGTTTTTTATATTTTTGTGGATGTTTATCAAAAATTACAAAACGGCATTTATCAGGTTCAAGGTAAAGATTCCTGTTGTTCAAGGCTACGTTTAGCAATTCTATTGATTTTTCCAAAAGTTTAGAAGCGATAGTGGGCTCGCATTGATCCAAATAAAGTACAATATCGTCTGCAAACATTAGGATCTTAACTCTGGGGTCAATGAGGTTTCTAATAAACTTGGTGTATAAGGCGAATACGATTGGGCTAGATCCACTTCCCTGCGGTAGATCTATTTGAGCAATATGCACATCTGTCTGAGTGGGATCTCTGGTGATATTTATCGGAATGAGTGTTCCTTTGTTAATTAAGTTTTTGATGAACAGTACGTAATTTTTTGTCGATCCTATGTCAACTAAATCGTTTAAAAGTATGTCCAGAACTACGCTATTAAAAGCGCCCTTAATGTCCAGGAAAACAGCGCTAACGCTAGAGTTGTTGTAAAAGGCCTTGTGAATATGATTGGTTAATATGGTCAAACTGTCTATGCAAGATTTCCCTTTTCTGAATCCAAGCTGGCAGTCCGGCATAATTTTAAAGTGCTCCAAGAACCAAGTGATCCTGGTAACTACCATCCTCTCAAGCAGCTTAAGAATGCAGGACGCCAGAGCGATTGGTCTGGCCTTACTTGAGCCCTGAGAGGGAATGAAAACCAATAAGAATTTGTTCCAATCCTCAGGAAATTCAGCCTGGGTAAACAGGTCGTTAAATATGTCTAACAAAGCGCGTTTCAGGACTACTGGCAGAGCTTTTAATAATTTGAAATTGAACATATCAAAGCCAGGGGATGATCTCTCTCTGAAAGAATAGAGCGCGCTGTCCAGTTCCTGCAGGAAAAATAGAGAATCAAATAACCGCTCATGTTGGGTCGAGAAGCTGACAGTTTCAGCCTGAAATTGTCCAAAAGCGGGATCTTTAGGGACACATAAGTCTTTCAACAACTTCTGAGCGCTTTCAATGAACCTATTGTTACTCAGGGTGGCAGTAGACTCTTGACAGCCCCTTGTAAACGCCTTGACTATACGCCATACCGTTCACAATGGAGTAACGGGGCCAACTGACTCTGCAAACGAGCGAAAGGACTCTCGTTTACTCTCTTTGAAGGTTCTCTTAGCTTCTGTGGCCAATTTTTTGTAATTAACATAGTTTTCAATGTTTGTATTGTGTTTAAGAGTCAGTAGAGAGGCCTTTCTGAGTCTGCAGGCCCTATCGCATATATCATTCCACCAGATTTTTCTAGGGTTGTTATTTGAGCGTCGAGAATTGTTATGATTTTTGGTGGTTGATTTAGTGTTGGCTTTGTTAATGCTATTGTCTATAAAGGTAGTGAGTTCATAATATATGTTCAAGGAACCAGAGTTAATAAAGTCAATACTATTCTAAATGTTGATGCTAGTTGTTAATATTTCTTAAAATTTGTTCCAATCGAGTTTCTTAGTATTGTACTTAAAGGTTTCTCTATGGACTTGCGGTGGAGTTGATTTCAATGGTGATCGGACAGTGATCGCTTCCCCAGGGATCAATGTCGACTGTCGAGTTAGTATTTAGGGCAAGGTTAAAGGAAAAATATGTTAAGTCTATGTTTAAGTATTAATAGATCTGGCATTCCATTGCAATATTTTTATCTTTAATTGAATTTGACTAGGCAGTGAGTGAGTGGTATTATTATCCATTAAAGTTATGGTATGGTTATACGTACAGTAATTATTTATCAGTTAGAGAGGCCGAGAGTTCTTAATCCGAAAACAAGTCTAATTTATACGCTTTGGTTGCAATCCTGTCCTCCTGCGAATACGTCCTGAGTTTTGTTCCCTTGGTTAGCGTTAGCAGCTTGGTAGTTGGAGGCAATAGAGTGGGTGTAGCAGGCCTGGACGTTGTGTGCGACGACAAGGCAGTAGAGAGAGAAACAGCAGTGGTACCGGTAGCAACAGCATTAATGATAGTAACGGGAGCAGTTCTCTGGACCGAGTCCAAAGTTTGGCCCCAAAGATGAACCTTCTGGTGTCCCTTGTTCCTGACTACTTTATTATATTTTTTGGTGCAGTTATTGAGCAGAATATTTTTTTTTGCTTCTTTTAGCCTAGGAAAGTTGGCTCTATTTAACCTAGGTGCTTCTCTTCTTTGTTCACCGAATACTTCCAGTTTGGCCTTGGACGGAGATTTATCGTCGTATGCCATGATCACGTTGACTTTGTAGTGCTTCTGCAATACTGGACAGCTGGAGTCTATACTTTTGTGTTTTTCCTCACAGTTTGCGCATTTAGGAGCATCGTGACATCGGGAGCTTTCATGTTTAGCTTTGCCGCACATTATGCACAGCGATTTTTTGGCTGCAATTTCTGGGTTCGGGTCGCACTTTGACGTGACATGGCCGAACTTAAAACAATTGAAACATTGATGTGGCTTATTGACATAGGGTTCCACCATAACATATGCACCATTGTTAACAACTTTAATGGGTATCTTGGAACCTTCAAAGGTCAAGAGGACGGTTTCACTAGGAATCCACTTTTCCTCTGGGGCGGCATTGGGGTTTTTGTTCCTCTTATTCAATCTTTTGACATCTGTAATTTTAATGTCTGATACTACCTCTTCAGCTATTTATTGCTCCGTATACTCAACTGGGAGTATTTGCTGATCGGCTTGAGTACGTGTTCTTGTTTTGATTTCGAATCTTCTGGAAGTTTTCCTAGGGATTCTTGAGGTTAGGCCTCTTCTCGGGCCTCACGATTAGATTTATCTGTGGCAGCGATTTCTATCTGCCTTTTCTTCTCTTTTTTCTGCGCCTTTTTAGAGAGTCCTAGGCCTGGGGGTAGGCCTTGCTCTCCTTCGTCCTTCAGGAATTCGCATTTTCTCTTATTGTTCATTTCGATGCCTTCCATTGAAAAGCCATAGCCATTACCATCGCTGGCACCGGCCATTAAGGGTGATCAAGGCCACCCGCGTGCGGGCGCCCAATGATTTGTCAAAAGAACACTCTCCTTGCCAATATTGCACGCACTCACCTCCGTTAATAAACGAGCTGTGATTTTCTGTATCGGGCAAAAGGTGTTTATTTAATTAATTAGTGGCTCAATCTTGACCGCTGACTCTCTCTCTTGGGTGTAGAGTGCTTGTATTGTAAGTGCTGCCATCTATGCGTATGCAGCTCTTGATATAATTATTAAGATGTATCAACACTCACTTGTATACTATTTGTCATATAAATTGGTAGTTTACCAATAAGCATTAGAGTCACATAACTAATGAATAAATTCTGATATAAGTATCTGTCTAGCATGTACGCTGTGTGCTCCATTCCTGTTTATGCTGCTACTATACATACACACACACACACACACACACACACACACACACACACACACACACACACACATATATATATATATATATATATATATATATATATATATACATATATATATGTAAGGGCATATGTACATATACGCTGCCACAAACAATAAAGGGGATTCTGAGTTAATATATTGGTTTGTGACAGCCAATCAGCTACTGTACCATATTTTGCTGCTTACTTTCTTGAAGCTCACTTGTTGCATGATCCCATCTGCACTGGAATTCTAGTGAGTTGGAGGTGCAAGAATGTAGGTTACATGGATTCACAGAAACAATCTTAATAATTCTGAAAATAATAAGTAATATCTCAAAGGCAAAGCTGCATCCTACTCTAGCTATACATTTGTTCTATAAACCTCTTTCCAGGTTAATGTTTAAATCATGTTTAATCTGCCACTATAAGGTGTGCTTTAGTTATTGTACATACAAATAATTGTAACCGAATACATTGGTATGAAGTTTTTTTAGAAAAATCATTAACTCGATTTTACAACATGACTTAAAAAAAAAAATATAGTATTGGTACAATTTTGAGAAAATTTATATCTCCTTAGGTACAATCTCGTTAGGATTAAGTGGTTAAGTGTGCTAATATCATACGCGCCGTCTTGGTAGCCATGATTCAAGACCATCTCCTGCCCAACTTTTTCGGTCTGTCGTATGTGCAGACCACTCATTTAATAAAGTATTAATATAATTTTTTAGAAGTTTAAATGAATATTCGCCGTACTTGGTTCAAATATTTCATTCGAACTTTTCGAATAACTGCGCGCTTGCACTGAAATGCTGAAAATGTTAACTGCAAAACAGAATGTTCTGACTTGATTGATCAGATCTTCTTTTTGGAGGTCGTAGAGGCAAGTTAATAGTTAATGGTAATGTGATGTGCCTTGTAAGAGTGTTTTATTTTTATACTATGCCAAGACTCTGAAAATAAGAAAAAAAGCATGTTTCGAAACTATACAAATTTCTTACTTAAAAACTGAGGGATTAAGGGATATACGTTTAAATTGGTTTTTTGTCTTAAATATGCCAAATAATCCATAAATAGAAATAGAAAGAAGCCATAGACCTCAAAAGGCTACGGAAACCCCCTGGGTAACATGACTGTATGGAATACTTATGTGTATACCGAAACACTTAATAGTTGCGAATTGCAGCGAAATATGCAAGTCATTTAAGCTCCCTAATCATAGCCGCCAATTCCGCTGCTTATTTGCTGGTATAAAAAGCTAATGCAAGACCATGTTGATCACTTTTGCTATCAGCAACAAGTCCGGTGCTTTGACTAGGGAGCTCTGCTCTTCAAAGCACTGTTGTAATTTCGTATATCGCAATAAATAGCGAATGGATATATATATATATATATAGTGGGGCTCTGCCCCCTGCGCGCTCTGCGCGCCAACCCCCCCTTTTATTGTGTTATAAGTGTAATTTTTTTAAAATAAGGCTTGTTTAAATATTTCTTAAAGCCTTAAAAAATAAAAAAATTAATTCTTAGTATGAAAATAATATGTTGAAGTATGTTTTACGGAATTCGGAAGACTATAGCATTTTTCGAAAACACTCGGGAATAAATTTTTTACGCTGGGGAACGATTACTGGTCTGCTTTTAAGGAAATATGATAAACAAGCTGCTAATTTAAAATAAGAGTGGTAAAATTTATACAGATAGAGAGATGTGCCCTTGACTTTTTGTTGGTGAGCTTTATTATTTCTTCTAGTGGCTCCCTTTTTTAAATGAGCTGTCTATCCTGTATGTGTCAATAGATATTTCTAAGCTCTTATAACTATATATGCCCCCTGTGCACTCTGCGTAGTAACCCTGTAATTGCAAATTAGATTTACTAAGTATGGAAAAAAACGCGAATTATATTAATTGTTACTTAAAATTTATTTATGTAATAAACGTATAATAATTATAATTAATTTCATTAATTTTTAACACTCACTTTTTATTTTCCCTGACTAATGCCTAATTTCCATATATTTAATACGACAACGTATTGAAAGATTTAAAATATCTTTAAAAATTACAAAATTACGATATTGTTCAAATTACAAATTGATTTTCTTTCAACAGTATCGTTAGTTAATTGTTTTTTTTCTTTTAATTTTTTATAACCAAAATTTTGGCCCATTGGTCAATTTTTACAACTAAAATTTTGGCCCATTGGTATTTTTTTCTTAGTTTACTTTTACTTTGTAAATTCGTTTGAAAAAGCTACAAAATATCTAAACGAAAATTTGACAGCGAATTAGACTCTTAAATTGCAATTAAAAAAAAAATTCTTTCTTTTACATCTACAGAGAACTTGAAGTCTAAATTTAAAGTTGGAGATAGATCTGTGTAAGAAAGTTATTATTAAATAATTATTACGGAATTTTGTCTACAACTAACACAAATATAAAAAAAATCATCGATGTTTTGTCGACGAAGCCAAATTGACATTATTAAAATAGAGGGTGTTTGCGATCATACGGTAATTGGGAGTATTCTAGTTGACCACCCACTCGGAGAATATTAAATTTGGAGTCATAAATGGCCCTGACCTTCTGGAGTGGATTCCCTTTTTTCAAGGTCTGGCCAGAGGATAACTACTCTATCTCTTTCTCATGGAAGTGTAACTGGGACATTTTAATGATGACCAATTTTGCATAACGAAGCTCCGGAGCCGTGAGGAAAGATGTTACGAGAGACAGTCCAGTTGTATGAAAGTGCACTCTTTTTAACCAACGCAAACAGTATGCTACAACGCGCTGTAATCTTATCAAGGAAAAAATTTAGTTAAAAGGTCGGGTTCACTTGCAAGAGTTTTAGCATGCAGCACATTTACTTTGCGAGTTCTCTTTGGCCAGCAGTCAGCAGGTTGGATCTGCCAGAAAGGATCATACCACCAAAGATTTGAATTAATCAGATCGTGAGGCTGACAACCATGAGAAGCCAGATCAGTTGGAGTTTCTGCAGAGGGAACATATTGTCACTTAGCAGATGGAAGTTCAGTATGAATAAATGATGTTTTATTTACCACAAAGGTTTTCCACTGGCTTGGGTGCTTGCTGAGCCAGTTCAAAACAATCTGACTATCAGTCCACGTAAATACCTTTATGTCGGTGAAACTTGGGTGTTTGCGCAAGTACTTGAGTAGGCTGATAAGTAGAGTGGCGGCACATAGCTCTAAATTTGGTATGCTAATGATTTTAACAGGCGCCACCTTGGATTTGGCGATTAATAATGATGTCTTAACTCGACCGCTGGCTTCTCGTACTGTGAGGTAGGCAACAGCGGCGTAGGCCCACTTAAAAGAATCAGAAAATCCGTGTCATTCGTAAGTTTGGTGAGGCGCTGAATGTTACCACCTGGCTATAGTCAAAGTGACTAATTGGGAAAGCGAATGGGTGTATCTATTCCATCGTACAATCAGCTCGGAGGGAAGAGGGTCATCCCATTCAGGGCCTAACACCCAGATATCTTGCATTATTATCTTGGCCACCACAACGACCAGATTCAACCATCCGTACAGATCATACAAATGAGCAATTTGAGCTAAGATTTTTCGTTTGGTAATAGCACTCTCTGACAGCACCGAGGGCGTAATATGAAACGTGAAAACATCTTGGCAAGAATCCCACTGCAATCCTAGAGTCTTTACCACATCATCCGAGTAGCACGGCTTCGAGGCTTGGCCTGATACCTCATCAGATGACGTGATCAGCAATTCTGAGTGGTTGGTGGCCTATTTATCTAAGAACATACCAGCTAATCTCAAAATAGCTATAAGCTTATCCCGTTTGCACAGTGCTTCTGCTATGCTGTCATCTCCGACTCACATATCATTCACTCAAACATTCTCTTCAAGGATCTTTGACCCAAGTGGAAAACGACCAAGTTCGTCGTTAGCAAGCTGTCATACGGTGCGAATAGCTAAGTAGAGTGCACAAGCAGTTCCATACGTAACGGTAGTCGTACGGTAGTCGCATGGTGGAAGTGAGGGATCAGGAGCCCAAACTATGCGTTGAAAGTCCTGATGGTTGGGAACTACTCCAATTTGCCTGAACATCTTGACTATGTCCACCGTAAATGCAATACGATGACATTGCCAATTCAAAAAAACCAATGTAAGGTCATTCTGTAATGCTAGACCGAAAAAGAGATGATCGTTGAGGCAATGGTTTCTAGTTTTACGAGCGGCATCGAAGACCACCCTTACCCTCCATTTTCCGTTAACGTGTGTTGCCACAGAATGATGAGGCAAGTACGAGGATTGAGAAGTAGTGGCTGATGAGGTTGGGAGGCGCACCATATGACCTAGTTCTTCATAGCATCTCATGAGTTCCCGGTATTCGTAGGATAACATGTTATCCTGACTGAGCCGTTTCTGGAGACTCACTAAAGCTATGAGGGATGTACGACGGGTTTTAACACCAAGAGGGGGATGCCTGGTTTTAACGAAAAGTGGACGTGATACCGGATGTCCACAGTCTGATAACGGTCTCTTTTAAATTGTGCCTCACACCGTTTGTCTTCTGGTCTGAAGGTAATTCCGTCCCTAGGGATTACTTTGAGAGTCCAAAACTTCTGTAGAGTTTCGCTGAGGTCATCCTCATAAGTAGCATGTAAGGATTTGATAGGTTGATTATTGGATACCACACACCGTTCTCCACTAGTCTCTGTGGGCCCTGTTACAATCCATCCAAAAATAGTGTTTTGCGCCATGAGCTGAGTACCTGGTAACCTCTTCAAACCATCCTTCAATAACCTTTCGCACGCATTAGCTCCCAATAGTACATTTACTAAGCTGCGTCGATAAAATTCTGGATCAGCCAGAGTTAATACTGATAAAGGTGTGACATCTACCATAGATAATTCTTGAGTTGGTAAGTTGGATGTGATACGGGGTAATATTAAAACGTTAATCTCGATTTGAAGATTGGTATCAACCAGTGACTGTATAGTAATGGAAGCTAGCGAGCGGACCAGTCAAGATCGGGAAGCACCTAACCCTTCAAAGAGAGTTCTTACTGGTTGTCGAGATAACCTTAGTGACTGAGCTGAAGATTCCGTGATAAAGGAAGTCTCAGACCCTTGATCGAATGTAAACACAAAAGTGACAAAAGGCTTCCACTGCAAAAGCACGTTTATATACACACGTTAGTATGTACCTATACTATCCACATAAGATGATCCCAGACTTTGTGCTCAAGGGCTCTCCTCCACAAGCTTCTACAGTTCAATACTGCACCGTACCATGCACGCACAAACTATAGGCATCGTGGCTCTCATGCTTATGTTTTACGAGTTTAATGCGCATTTGAACTAGTGTGACACAATCTTTGATCTTAGGTAGTTTAAATACTTGTGTAGTAGGAATCCAAAAGAATTTAAACTCTATGAGCACACGTACTTGATCTCCTTATCCTCAAAATTATTTTCTGTGTATAAGAGAGGCTCTTGTTTTTTTACTTCAGTTAAAAGGTTATTTTTTGTACCTTACATATTACTTACTTAATCGGTTCTAATCGTTATAAGGTTTTCTTATTTTAACTTAATATCATCAATGAATTGCGAAAAGCATCACTTTGTTTATCAGCATTATTTTCTGTGACTTTAAAAAAACTAAGGTAAATGACAGCAAAAGTTTCTTGTTTTTTTCTAAAATAACGACTACAATAAATCATTTCCTTAACAGAGCTGAAACTCGTTAACTCATATAAAGTTATTGCGTATGAGCTTTTTTTATTATCTTCCGCTGTTTCTTGTGAGAATGCCAGGGCTATAACATTAACAACTAGCTTAGTGCACTTCATTTTGTGCATTTTTGTCTTTTTCAATGGACTATCCATGGATAAATTTTTTATAAGATCTGCTAAATAATCAACAGCCTGAAGTTAATGAAATATGCAAAATGCAAAGCAATCTTCATAACTGGTTTTTTTTAAATTTATTTATTTGTTAAGCCTGCAAGACAAGAAGAATATAAATCCAATAAGTGTAAAAATAGCTTAGTGGTCTTATAAATTGATAATCTTTACCTAACTTCATGACTCGTTCTATTTGATTACAGTTATAACTTTTGGCATTAATAATATAATTTGCAGTTCATACTTATAAGTACGTAAGCTTTTTGCACTTTTTACAGTATGATTTTTCGTTTCTGGAATCCAACTTTTTTTTGGACATTTAGTAAGCCATCCTCTAAAAGATATTTTTATAAGTGAAGGTTTTGGCACACAAAAACTAACAAAAATTAATTAAAAACAGTACTAAAATTTAAATTTACAATGATCATATTTTTAACTTACCTCTAGAAACCTGCAGTTCTTCTTACTCAATAACCCAACTTAATAGAAAAGTTCGCAGAACAATAGACTATTCTTCTATGTGTACATGTGCAGGGAGATGACAAGGTCTTTTTTTATGAAGCGTAACGAGTAATCTTTCCTCTTTTCTTCTGCGTTAGGCCACATGCCTATAGAGAACTTAACACATACCGCATAACTATTTTATTTTTTACGACTGAGAGAAATATCCATGTATTTGATCTTTCCCTCACTTTTATGGGCTCTCGCTTTAATGGTAAGGCGAGACGTATAACGCTCTCCATGGCCTTAGTTTAAAATGGTTGATAGTAAAACAAAACACGGAACGCTTAGTACTATAGATTCTCTAATCGATTAACTTAAATTATTCAACACCAAATTTCAGTTTAATTTGTGAAGCCCATTAAATTAAAACTTTTTTGTGTAACAAATTATTTCCTACAGTGTAATCGTAAGGAGGTTCAGGAGTATCATTTAAATAGACGTGGATTAGGGATTCCCGCCTGCCCACCCAGCTTTGACCCTTTTACAATGCATCGACTCTTGCGCCTATCGAACTCAATATTTGACTTACGTTTGACGATGGCATTGCTTCAAATGCACTATAGCATAATAAATATTATTGCAAAACATTTTTTTTCCACAGAGAACATTATCGAATAGTAATAAGTTGTAGAATGTGTTGGCGGTTTATATAGCCATGTTGATGTCATATTATGTACAATCAGTTTTATCATTTTTTATACTTGCGTAGACTTAAAATATAAAAAAAAATTACTACTGAAATATTTATCTGATTTAAATGCTATTAAAAGTTTTCATGGTGAGAAAATAAGAAAGAGCTACTTATTTGATTAAATTTACTTAACTATGCCTTACGCAAAAATGAGTCTGACCCTGCATAAATGACTTTAACTGGAGCTCAGACAGTAAGGTCTTTTACATTATCCATTATTCATTTTTCCTAGGTCAGTGATAAATCTTCGTACAGGCTTGATTGAAAGAATATGACATTACACGTAAGACCAAACAGCAAAAAAAAAGTCTAATTGATTATTTTAATAGAGCTGTATACATTTCTGATTCATTAATAGCATTGAATAGTTAACTAGCAAATTGTTCTAAGAAAAAATTATGTATTGAAATACAGAAATATTAAATAAACAGGTTATTTATGAAACTACATTCACATTTTATTAAGTTATATACATAGTGCTGGCAAGTTAGCTTATTAGTCGAAAAAAAAATTCCATCCACTTTCTTTACGAGATATTCATGAGAAAAATAGCAAAAATAGTTAAGTCTTTTTTTGAAAAACAAGTTTTCACAAATCTACATAAAAAACACCAAAAAGGTCCGTAATGTTTGGTTTTCACGATTTTCGGTGGGAAAAAATTTATCGCCATAAACAAAAAAAGACTGTCATAGTGCTTCAATAGACAAAGAAAGTAAGTTTTTTGATTTTCAATCGGTCTACAATTTTTCTTACGAAAAATTTAAAACCTTTAAAAATGGCCACTTTCAGACACTAAAGTGTAGAATTAAAAAAAGCAATTTTGGTTGAATGCTTTGAAAGTTAGTTTAAACCTTTTTAACTTTTGACCAGGTTATTATTTTTGCCTCTATCAGAGCTTAAACGAAAGGATTTTGAGTATACTTTAAGTAAAATTTTAGTTTGGTCGAAAATGTTCGTTGCGTGAAAAAATGTGGCTGGTTGAAACTTGAGTTTTTTGAAAAAATGTATTGATTTTGATGATTTTAAAAGCACTTGGAAACCATCTGTTACTATTGATCTAATTATTATTTATAACTTTATCAGACTTTAATGAAGGTGGTTTAAACATGCTTTAATTGTAGCCCTGTAAGAGTCCAAAATAATGATCTTATCAAAATTTACGGCTGATGTAAGCTTACACATCGTACAATTAGATCACAATTTACTAGATAACCATAAAATTACTCAAACTTACCAGGGATTCAAATATCATCAAAATTTTGAAGACTAGTGGGTGTTTACTAATATTCTGTGTAAAAACAATAACTTTCCAATCATTACTATATCACCTGCCCTCGATAAAAAATGCATTATAACAGCCAATATCATGAGAATCATGAATATTGATGTGTAAACTTTGATACCTAGATCTCACACTGGTCCTTTAATGCTTATTAAAAAAAAAAATTTTTTTTTGGGTGTACTTCAGATATATGCATGGATAAACAAAGTTTATACATCAATTTTTTATAATTCTCATGATATTGGCTGTTATAATACATAATTGTTGCAAAATTTCAGTTCTTACACAGATTGCTAATGAACACCCACTAGTCTTAAAAATTTTGATGATATTTCATTCAGTGGTGAGTTTGCGTACTTTTAGGAAAATTGACTGAAGCGTGATTCAATTATACGATGTTTCAGCTTACATAAGCCGTGAATTTTGATAAGATCATTACTTTAGACTCCAACAGGGATACACTTCAAGCATGTTTTGAGCAATTTATTTAGCTTTAATCAGCCACAACTTTGCACCCAACGAATATTTTTGATCAAACTAAAACTTTACTTGGAAATTCTTCCATTTGAGCTCTAATCAATTAAAAAATATCAATCTTGTCAAAAGTTAAGGAGATTTAAAAGCCCAAACTTAAATTACATGTATTATTCGAGGGAGTTAACTTCTTAGGCTTAATCAGTGTTTAAGTAAGAGTTTATTTCAAGCCCTTTATAAATCTTTTTACAAAATTTTTTTAGCTGATATAAAAAAAAAAAGGTTATGAGCGAAAGAGTTAAACCTTTTCTAAATCAGATAGATTGTTTCGTACTTAGGCGCAATTTTCCCATAAAAGCTAAAAAAAAGTTAGTCTCCCTCTACTTATCCAATGTTTCAGAATTTTTCTAGTTTTCTGGGTGTGTAAGAAAGTAAAGAAAATGGATATCGTAGGTATGCCTTGAGTTTTACTTTTTTTTTAAACTTTGGACTCCTAAGTGTACAGTAAACGTGGAATTGCTCATAAACGATTTATGATATAAAACGATGTATGTATATGCATCAGCGCCTGCATCGCAGTGACAATTGTCTGCGTCATGCCATCAGTTTCATTATTTTGGGATAATTTTAGTGTATCTTTATATATNACTTGTAATTTACTCCTTGTACATAAAAAATTGTTTTCATACAATCTTTTTTTAATCAACAGACAAGTTTTGCCTATACAATCAACTGATATTTGTTACTTTATTATAAGCTCCGTTAAAAATTCATGATTGTCTATAAGTTTATAATTTATGACTAATTTGAAATGGGATTAATAACACGATCAAACTTTTTACAAGTTTACGCATACTATTAGTTAAAATTATAATTCTTACATACAACTTGTAAGCATTTTTGGGATAATTTTAGTGTATCTTTATATATATATATATATATACATAGAAACGATATTATTATTATGTACAGTTTAGCGAGGAAAAGATAGTATCGAAACAGTCGTGACTAAAAAAGTTAGAAATTATCATCTCTAGTGCCCTAGACCATTGATTCATAACTTTACATAATCTTAAGATTTCATACAGTACAATTCAGGATCTGAAGAGTCTATTTTCTGTTTTTCTTGGTCAATCCTTCTTCTACTATATTTTTGTGTGGCAATTGCTTTTGAATCTTTATAATTTTGAGATTCAATAACACAGTATACAAGTAAATTATTTGTGTATGTGTGTGTGTGCGTGTACCCATGAGCGTGTAAATGTATGTTTGCATAAGTATGTTTTGCAAGCTTTTCCAAGCATACCTTTGAAAAAATTAGTTCAAACAAAGAATTTCCATTCTTGAGATTGTTTGTAAAAGATTTTTATGATGTTTTTTTTATTGGTAATTCAATGATAAAAATTTTGTGGTTAGGGTTTATATTTGCTTTATAAATAAGAAAATTCTTAATAGTTGCATAAATGCGCGATAATGCAATTTTCTAATTATTACGTATATTTAACACTATAGAATGAGTAATACGATCTGTTGTCAAAACTAGTCTAAAACTACACTCCTTATAGCATCCCTCCTATAAAAGTCCTGTCAACAAACACAGTAAGAAAATTATGGTTATTGCTGGAAGTGATGACAGTGGGTTTAGTCAGTTTTGATGTACTACATTTTATGAAAAAGGCCACAAAAAGTTTTAAAGTTCAAAACTTACTTACGTTATTGTAATCAAAACTTACAATGAATATTAAAAGCTGACTATGAATTTCCTTAAAACTACCTACAATTTTACAAAAAACCGTGCAGGCAAGTTTTAGCAAACTGCAGGTACATACTCATTTTAATCCATGTATGGCACACAACTGGATGTAGTCACTATTCATTTAGATTGGTAATTCAAAAAACATTGTTGTTGTTCTTTTGATTTGCATCAACATAGCTTTACAAGTTATAAAGTTAGGAAAGCCATAGACAGAGAGTACTTGGGTATCCAAGTAAAAAATTATGCTTCCATAAAATTATACGGCAGATAAAATAATTACAAATATAAATATACCTCTTATAAAATGATACTGTGTACTTACAACGGTGGTGCAATTATCTTTGAAATAAGTATACCTACCTTAGTTGGGTGTGGTTTCAATAAATATTTTAGTATTTAATAACTGAACAGTTATAAATAATATATCATAGAGTAATAAAACATAAACAATTTGGAGGCTAGCCAGTACAAGTCTGCGTACTTTCATTGAATCTTCCGATGGTTTCAGAATATTTTCCTAAAAAAATTAGAAATACCCTTATAAAATAGCAGATCATTGGATAACCCTGCAGATTGTTATGAAATAAATACCGTAAAACATGATATGGATGTTAAGGGAGGGTGTCAAAGGGTCAGAAAAATTTTAACATCTAGCAGTAACATAAGTGGTAGTCGTTCTAATAGTTCAAGCTCTGACAGCGAGTCTAGTAATTATAAAACGTTACAGCCCCGTACGTTACCCTTAAAATCTATTTGAAAAATCCCTCGATAAACAAAAACATTTATTGCACGTGCAAATGGGGCCAGTAATATACACAATCAAACCTCAAGTAAGCTTGAACCCACTTCTACAGCGAAGCAAGCAACAAGAGAAAAAAAAAGCTATAAAAATTATCTTCTCATTATACCGCCAAGAATGAAAGAAAAGCAAGGAGAACTTACTAGACCATCAATAGCTTAAAGATTACTGAAGCGCCGAGCTTAAGAAAAACGAAGTTTTCCTCCTCTTGACAGACCAACGGCCATTTCAGACTCTGATGACACAGAAATTCTAGATACATCGGAAGATGAAGAGAACTAGCAAGCACTGATACTCCAAAAAGATAAATCTTCAGTTCCTAGTCTCTTGAACAATAAACCAGATTAATCATTCATTTCTACCACAACACATAATGATAAACAATATCCTTTAGCTAATAGTTTTCAAAATATGAATTTTGCTGTCCCGTCTTTATATTGAAATTATTAAACATTGCCAGAAACAACAGGAAATAATGAGCCAGAGTCAACCGAAACAAATTTTTAGAATTTAAAAACTTCATTTAATAAATAATTTACTAGATTATTCCGATGACTCTAAAAATCCTGTAGAAGAAAGAAGCTTTCCAATAAAATCAGAATTACCTTTAAAACACTCCAAGGCTACATCTACGGTAATAGGAGATGTAGTCGATACTGTATGGAAAGAGAGGATAAAGAAATGCGTAGTAGTATTCATAATACATCTTTTTATTCAAGTGCTAAACAGCGAGACACATTCATAAAATAGTATCATGCTCTGAAAAATGCTTTTCTCAAAAATAGCCATCGATACTGTAGGACCCTTAGCAGCAACATGTGAAGATAAATATATAATAACCTTACAATGTTTATTTTTAAAATACTGTGTAGCAGTTGCTATACCCGATATACGAGCTATCACAGTCGCAGACGCTCTGGCAAGACACTTCATAGCGTTGTATGGAGTGCCTAGAATAGTTTTCAGCGATGAAGGAAAGAGTTTTCGAAATAATATACTATGTATACTAAGAAATTTATCTTAAATTTTCGGTTTTAACTTTTGGACCACTACACCTTACAATTCCCAATCTAACGGTTCACTAGAACGTAGTTTTGCCATGCTTGCAAGCATTTTAAGAACAAAAGCTACAACTAAACAGGATCGGGACAAAATTTAATTTTTTGCTATACATAAATACGATACATTACTGCGTACAGCTACCAAATTCACAAAATATGAATTAGTATACGGCAGAAAAGAACGTCCCCCAAATCTATATCCAACCAAAAATTTAAATGCAATTTTATAATAATTACTTTATTGATTTGATCCGTTGTTTAAGAGATATGCATGAAAAAGTCCACGATAAACTCAGTAAATGTAAAAATGAAAGTAAACAAAATCATGATAATCATGCTAGACCTCGGAATCTCCAAGCAAACAGAAAAATTTCTTTCTTTTAACACTTGTAATTTACTCCTTGTACATAAAAAATTGTTTTCATACAATCTTTTTTTAATCAACAGACAAGTTTTGCCTATACAATCAACTGATATTTGTTACTTTATTATAAGCTCCGTTAAAAATTCATGATTGTCTATAAGTTTATAATTTATGACTAATTTGAAATGGGATTAATAACACGATCAAACTTTTTACAAGTTTACGCATACTATTAGTTAAAATTATAATTCTTACATACAACTTGTAAGCATCAAACAAATTATATTGGAGTGCGAAATCATCAACGGAAGATATCACGTTCTGAAGATGTATTTCAAACCACTGAATTTTAACAACACTTTGTTCAACACTAATGCATTGTAAAGTTGTAACAGAAGTCTCCAGTGAGATTCATGTCTTATAGTTTTCAAAAAGCTTTTGAAACGGATAAAACGTCAATAAAAAAAACCTCATGGTGTTATAACATAATTTTACACAGGATTAAAAACAGTATAATAAAGGCATGACAGCAGCACTGCAGTACCTTCTCTTACTTGATTTCAATTAAGCAATGGAGCAAAGTCAATGGGGCCTCACGGATCTCGCAGTAATGTCGCGTGAAACATCAACACCACTAGAATACTTTGTAAAATGCAAAGCATCTACACCTACTGCATAACACTACTGATTAAAGCTGCAATCAAGAAGAAAAGTAACCGACAACTCTCTAATAACTTATATCAACACGCCTAGGAAGAAATTTGTCACCACTCGTTCCAGATAAAAGATATGTACCATCCCTATCTTATGCTCCGGTGTTAGTGCACCCCCATACCATATAATGACTTAAGGGAAAAGAAGAAAAAAGAAAGAAAAAACTGACCAAGAACTTGAAATCACCTTATTCATAAATCTAGTGCAAACATCTTTCCTACTTAACTAAGCCAAATTGTGACCATTAGGCTACCATTTCTAAATGAAAATCCATTCTACAATCATAACTGTAGTATAACATTACCTACAATAAGTTCAACAGGGAAGACTTGCAACAACAAAATCTTAAGAATTAATGAATTATCTTATAAATTGTACTTATTCATACGTAAAACATAATTCTAATGTCTCAATGTTTTAATTTGATGTTTTGTAAAACTAGAAATATGTCTATATATTACAATTGTGTTCGTATTCTTAGTACTTGACATGGGTTCAACTATTATGGCTCTTCTGATTGTCCAGGGAGCCAATTAGCAAAGGGAGGGCGAGTGACATCCCATGTCATGTATTTAATATTTATTACTTCAAAACAAAGAGTCTCGTTTTTTAATTATAAAAAGCAAAAACTTAGCAATCTCGAACCATCGAGCGGTAAACCTGATTCAATCGCGTAACATAAAGCTTACTTCTTTTGAAACAAGTTACCGTTGCAAAACTCGAACAACGCATGCAACGTTAAACAATCTTATAAATTGTTTATCTTATAAAATTAATTCGCATAAGTACACCAAATAATGTGATTAATCAACAACTTTAACATTCTTCATTGCGGATGTACACAAGATATATCATACACAGTTTCGACAACAACTTGTACTTAATGTAAAATCCAAGAGATCAGCAGTTTTAACTATCGATTACTGTGAAATTATTGCACCACAACTGTGTTCGTGTCAGTTAAGGGTAATTAGGTTAAGCTCTAATTGGTCGTTAGGATCCCCATTTTGTCGCGTCCTCTTTAAACGCAAAAGTATAAAAACTCCTCGCACATAACAATAGTTGCCTTTTCTTCTTTATCAAGTGCTCCAATGTAACTATAAAGATTGGAGAATGAGTTTTGTTGCATTTTTTAAGTGGAAGTGAAACTCAGTTTAGTGATTGAACTACGTGTTAAAATCGTGCATTTCAAGCAAATGTAAGACTGAGTTCGGTGACTAAGCTGTGTGAAAAAAGCTCGAGCAAACCAGGCCACTGTTAACTTACCTAACAAGTGAATCAAAAAGGAACATGAAAGAAAGACTGGCGACTTGGGTTTCGACGTTAAAAGCAGAAGCCTAATTATTGTCATAGCCACAAGTGCTTTTGTGTAGGATTAGGAACATCGTTGCGGTCAACCTTAGAAGATCTTGCGACTGCTTGCGTGCAACAAGCGGCTTACCAACGATCATAGAAGTGAGTTAAGTTAAGGAAAATATAAACTGTATAACATTGTAAATGTGAATCTGAAATTTATTATTTATACTATTTGTTAATTTACCTACTTTTGGCTTATATTAATTTATTAAATTGCCAGATAAGAAATAAATTGGTTGTTAGCGAAATAAGTTTTCTTAATTTTAAAACGTTTTAATTACAAAATTATATGAAACGTTCCAAGATCTAATAACTCCCATTGATTGACATATAATTCTTACCTTTATGAACAAATTAAATATCAAGGAATAATAAGATAGACACTGTAGACAAAGACCTTTACAAGGACGTGAGATAAAAAGACGAATAAGCTACGCTACTACCGTATGATATAAGACATTAACTTTAACACTAAGTGATTGTCAGCTCAGCGTACACCACTCCATACATATGGTTCGGTGAAACCTAACACCATCACCCCACACAGTGGGGCAAATCGCCAGAAAGCTGGCCAAAATTTAATTTTTTAAGTTTCGAATTTGCTTTTTTTTGTGATGTTTACTACTTCTTGATACTCAAGAGGATATAAATCAGTAAAAATCACAATCATGATGACCCAAAAGAGTTTGGTATTAAGCTTATGCAGCTTCTAAGTAAGTGAATTTGGCTTTTTCCAAATTTTTCAATTTTTATGTGATTTCGGTTTCTTAAATTAATTGTTTTGGGTTTGATTGAGCGATCATTGTTATTATTTTTCATTTTTTTAAATTGTATATGATGGAAAAAACAATTTTCCTAATAAGTAACTTTTCAGGTATATAATTTTATTTTTAAAAAATGGTATATTTTTACAAATATTTCAGGATAACGTAAAAAATCAAATAGGTTTTTCTTGAACTTACACGGGCTTTCAAACGAGTTATGTGAGAATATGTATCTTTGGCAGTGAACTCGCGACGACCTCTCCATAAGAGCCCGTGTATAACAGAAAAACTTTGAGATCTTATGTTGTTAGGAATGAAACCTAAGAGAACGAAAAAGCCATTTTCAACTAATGGCAATTACAAAAATATTTTTAAAAATCGAAATTTTGATTTCAAACATTTTATTTATAAAAATTTGGCATACTGTAAGAAGAAAAAGTTTCATTTAATTTTTTCGTAAAAAGCTTCTAAAAAAAGTTATAAGTTTTTGAAGTCACCAAATCGGGCATTTTTTATTAACTGTAATTGTTAATATCTTTTGATAGACGTATTCTACAGAAAAGTATGAAGAGAACGTTTCTACTTTAAATGGATAAATAAATCAAAAACATTAGCTTTTTTTTATAAAAGTAACACTTTTTAATATTTGATAAAATAATTGCCCTTTTTTCAACAACCACGTACCTAAACTGACACCATGCTACGAGGTATAACCGTGTTACGTAGAATTTCGAGCTGTTCGATTAGATTAGAACTAGCAAATGTAAGATGCAGTTGCATAGTGCAAAGAAACAATCTATCAATAATACTATAATATTATTTTTATAAGTAAAGTAACATTGTCTTGTCCATTGTAAATTTTCTGCGCATATATATACAATTTAACAAAGATTATAATAAAATGGTCTGAACTCCATTATGCTTAGCTACAGACCACTGGAAAATCAACTGCTAAAAAGAAAGTCGAAATTATACAGAATTTAATACATAAATTTAATGTTTTTAACGATTGTTTTAAAGTAAAAACTCTTCAAAATAAATTAAACTCAAGATTTTACAACAGATACAGTGAAAAATGGAATGCATCAAAACAAAATTATGATCAACTTTTTTTTAAGACCAAGACTGGTTGAATACTGAAATAATTTTTACATTTAACAGCCACCCACATAAGTTTAATTAAGTCTTTTAATACAATACGTATTTATTATTATCATGATTGAATCATAGAAAAAAAAAATGCGAAAAGAGGAAGAAAATCAAAGTTATTTGGTGAAAGTTCTGATCGTTGTAAAAGACAGAAACAGAATCTCTTTGGAGTTCAAATAGTGTTAATGCGTTATTAACTGCATTAATAATGGCCTTATGTTCTGATGGGAATAATGCTACTGCAAAACTGTTCAAGAAAACCACAGAAGGTTCTCCAAATCGTGCAAAAATATTTTAGATTTATGGGAAAACTCACATAATACTATTACCAAGTATACGCCTGAAGAGATTGTAACCTTTATAATTGAAAGCCACTTTACTTAGAAATAATACGAAGCCATATGAAAAAATGCCAGAGCAAAATATTTATGCAACTTATAAAAACATCGTGGAAGTTAAAAAAGCTGCTTATCCAGCTGATATTCAAATAACGAAGAACTTCTGAGATTTCATTGCAGTCTTTGTTGAATAATACTTGCAGTAGGATACTTCAAAGTCCTCCGATTTCTTACGCTGAGCATAAAAATAATAACTTGTTAATAATGAAATATGGATTTGACGGGGGTTCTGGATACTCCCAGTATAAGCAATCTTGGCACAGATTTTCCATGAGTGACGAGAGTTCATTTCTTACATCGATAGTTTCATTGCAATTAAAAAATGTAGACACTGGTCTGGTAGTGTAGAATAATCCAAGGACATGATCTACAAGATTTTGTCGATCTGTAACCATAAAAATACTATTCTCACTCCATTCGACTACGGATGATAATAAGATTGATAGGTTTTTACTTACATGACATTTCTGTTAAAATGTAATCAAATAGTAAAAAACATTTCTTTTAAATTAATTTTTGTCTTAAAAAATTTAAAAGTTTTTATTTATAACTTTAAAATAAAAAAAAAAACATTTCCATCTTAGACAGTTAATGAATTAACTTAAACGTCAAGCATGGCCTGCTTTATTTGCAACTCTTTGATTTCACAAATGAATGATTTTAATAAAATTATCTAAAAGGAAGAAAATAATTAAGCATTGTCTTATAGCTTACCCATATTACACTCTTGTCTGTACTTCTACGGTTGCTGCTTGCATATATCTTACTGACTAGATTTGAAGCAACGAAAGGTTTGTTTGTAAATTGTTCGCCATCAAAAAATTAACAAGTAAAAGTACTTTAATTAATAGCACTATGTGGACTGTTGAAAATAAAAATGACTGCACATACAACTTTTACCCAAACACTTTTCGGCTACAGTAAAAAATTGGTATAAAGAAGTAATAAACAATCGAAGAAGAAAATTTTTATCTCAGTTGTCATTAAAGTTTGACTCTCAAAAGCAAGGGTTTGAAAGTTCTAACGATGGAAACACCACTCGAAGATTTTTTGAGAACTATTCAAAATCTGCAGAAATAACTGGTACAAAAAAATATTTTTGACATTGTAACTATTTTGTAAAAAGATTCATTTCGATAACTTATTGTTAGGGATCTACGAAGAGCTAATACAGAGATTGTATAATATACTTATAACAATAACTTGCGGAAACACAATTTATGAAATTGCTATCATAAAGTATTGCTTGGAAACCACAGAGTAATATGTAATGTTGTACTCTTGGTATTACATGCCACCAACGGTTCATAAGGTAACTATTTTTTTTTTCAATTTAGGAACAGACTACAATATATAGAACTTATAAGCCACGACTTAAGTTCGGAAGAACTGAAAAAGCTCTACATTTTGCAATCTACCGAATAGGTTTGAATTAATTTATCACCAATCTTAACTTTGATCTTTGTATGTGTCGGAAAAATAATATTATCTAGTAACCTGTACTGCGTTTCAGATTTTAATTCATGGTGCATCAGTGATATGACATTGCATTTTACCTCTTGGTCGACTTTCAGAAAAAGTTCAAGAAACTTTACACAAAATTACAAAACTATTAAGAAGAGACAACAGTAGGAAAATGTCGTGTACTCAGACTAACGAGGATATCATTGATGGACTTCTTTAACACTAGGATCCATACATTTCGTTGTTAGGAATGAAACCTAAGAGAACGAAAAAGCCATTTTCAACTAATGTTTCAAAGTTACTTACAAATACTGGTTGTATTACAATTCCCACTGACAAAGAAAACGAATTTAGTGATTCCGAATCAGAAATAGAGTTTGATTGAATACTAATTTTCAGTTTTGAGTTTTTAAGATTATATTACAAGAAAAATAGATAAGATAAACAAAAACTTGTGGACAAAAACTATTTATTACTTTCAATTTTGATTTCTTTATTATACATCTAGAAACATATTACTAAGGGGTGAAGGGGGTAGATTTTTGTATGTTTGATAAAAAATTCATAATCAGCAACCCTAAAGCCTTAAAAATGGTATACAACTTAGTGACTTTATAAACTATGTGGTATATTATGCAAGGGGGTGGTTTTTGAGAGGTGTAGAGGGCAGACTTTTATATGCTTAATATGAAATTCGTAATTAATGACTCCAAAAACCTGGAAAATGAAATACGACTTGGTATCTTTATAAATTATGTGTTATTTTATGCAAGGGCGTGGTTCTTAAGGAGTAAATGGGGTAAATTTTTGTATGTTTGATATGAAATTCATGATCAGCGATCCCAAAAACCCTTAAGTACTGAATTTTATATCAATTATTTAATTTTCCGATTTTTGGCCAGCTTTTTGGTAATTTGCCCCACTGTGCGCCGCACAGTGGGCCCAAACTTATTTTTTGCAGTTGAAATTGTCTAGATGCCACAGATTTCCACCAATCTTTAATTTTTAATTTTTTTATTTTGAAGCTGAAATTATTTTCAGAAAATTTGTGGTTGTCAATTTTAAGAGAAATTTTTTTTTTTATTCAACATTTAATTTGTAAAAAAATTATTATTGACACATTAATCTTTTTTTGCAATAACAGATAGAGTTCTTATTTATACATAGCATAAAATACTTATGACGAATATATTACCGTTAGTTAAAACACTAATTTGTAGAGGTTAACACATAACATAACCGATAATTTAGAAACAAGTTTTTTAGAATGGAAGATACTAAAGCTCATGTTTTCTAATGCTTTAGCATCCTTGACTTTAATCTGACAATAAAAATCATTTTTGTACCATCAATCACATACTGTTTCTAAATTATAGATTATGTTATATTTTAACCTCTACATATTAGTATTTTAACTCAGGCTAAAGTATTCGTTATAAGTATTTTCTGCTATATATGGATAAAAAATCTATCCGTCATTGCAAACAAAGGTAAATGTATGAATAATTACTTTATTACAAGTTGATTGTTAAATAAAAAAGAAAAGTTTTTATTTATTGACAACCACAGATTTCTTGAAAATTATCTCAGCTTTCAAATAAAAAAAAAAAATGGAAGATTTGTTAAATCTGGAGTCTCTAGACAATTTGGACTGCAAAAAGTCTGTTTGGGCTCACTGTGCAATGACTGGTTCCTGACGAACAAAAACAAAATTTATTTATTCGTAAAACGAATCTACGAATTTGACCCTTTACTTGTAGAATCTGTAGAATCTCAGATGTCACAAAGTCACCAATCTGAAATCGTTAGTTTACGCTAACGCATAATATTCCTATTGAAGCATAATTTTAGAAAAATTTTTCAAATTTGTGTAAATTACAAAAATACAATTTTACGAGACTTTTTCTTAAGGTAACATGTTAAAATTTATCAATTTCTTAAAATTAAACATACAGAAAAGGGTACACTTGAGCCATCTGCAATTTTTCTGGTATTTTTTATGCTATTTTAAAGAAACGTTAGATATTTGAATGATATCCACTAAAAAAACCTTTTTATTATGAACGTTCTAAAGAAAAATATACTGTCATGTAATACTACCCTATTAAAAAAAGTAGTACGGCAGCATAATTTTTCTCAGTTTTCTAGAGACAATTGGATTTCGGGTATATAATTTGCGCTAGGAATAAGTGTGAACATATGTGACCGATGTGAGTGTAATCTTACCGATGTAATCATTGTCAGTGATTGAAGTTGTTTTGAAATCATCGTAAGATTCGATGAAAGTGCACAGTCTCGTACTGTCAAGCCTATACATTGTTTGGATTCTATTATACTGTAACAAATTTTTTATAATTATTTATTTACTAGATATTTAAAGATTTATATAAACTACTCCTAATTAACGTAGGTATACTCCTAGTAACAATAGTTGTACCACCTTCGTACACAAAACTGTTTTATAGAAGGATTATTTATATTTATAAATAAAGAAATA
>NW_019379621.1:632510-693841 GCF_000648655.2 Copidosoma floridanum | reverse complement strand
CTCATGATCATTACTGATTTAAAAAAAATAAAAAACAGTAAGTCTAAACATTAAAAAATCATTTTCTTTTAAAATAGAATCTTACTTCATGCTGTTATATATTATTTAAATATACTTATAATAAAATTTTAATTTACTTTTTCCTAATAATGGGTGTTAAAAGAAGAACGTTCAAACAAGCACCAGGTAAAAGTGACCGTATGTCAGGATTGGTGAAAAATAATATTCTCATCACGTTTGAAAATAAGTAAATGCATTAGATTTCATATTAACTTTGTTAATTTCGATAATATGTTATTATCATAAAATCTAAGTTGTTTTAACCTCGCTCAGTCCTTACTACATTCCTACCCTTAGATTTCTGTAAACCATCGAAGTGAGTAATTTCACGTTATCGCTAGAAGATATGACAGAAACTTCAGTCAGTGTAGATCTTACAGACAAGTTGACAAGAAATTTACAGTTCTTCATTGATTTAACGTATCTGGATACGAATTCTTAATGCATTCTTAATGTTTCTAAAACGTTTTCTTAAGAAAGTTATCTTTGTATAATATGCGTTTAAAATTAAGTGTATCATGATCCAAGGCGATTGTACACCCTTCTCTTTCCATAACGATAAATTTTTATGAGTAAATATACTCGTGGATGTGCAATGTGAGTCTAGTCAACTGTTTGCTTCGTTTCCATAAAATTTTGAGCAAAATGTACTACTTACATTACAACATCTCATAAACTTTAAAGCTAGGCCTTCTGAAGTTTAAGACAATGCTTCTTAATGTAGTCAGCTTTAACGTATTAGTTTTTTACGAAAATCTATAATAGAGCAAACGAGTTATGTGAGAATATGTATCTTTGGCAGTGAACTCGCGACGACCTCTCCATAAGAGCCCGTGTATAACAGAAAAACTTTGAGATCTTATTTCTCAAAATTTATGAAGCTTGTTTGACGAAAGTTATAATATGTTATATGTAGTAATAAAAGAAGTGTCTCATAATTTTTTGATACAATTTTACAGGAAATGAGATATCACGATCACCCCCTCCAAACCATCGCCAATCATGCAAATTACCATACATAGTAGGTAGGATAGAACTAGCATAAAAGTATGTTTAATTTGCGCAAATTGCTATTAGTGCGAAAAAAAATCATGGTGGCAATTATCCGGTTTCTAAACAAATCTTAATAAATTTAGACTTCACATTGTGTCAGCTAACGGCCCGAAAAATCGTAAATGTGGTGAAAAATAACTTTTCGCGTCTAGAAGAAAACTAGAGAGTCGGACAAAAAAGTTGTTCTGTTGAAAAAGATGTGCAATTTCAAAACAAAGAAAATAAGCTCTAGGGAAATAATATTGGCCCAGCCGTTTTTTCGTAATTTACCAAAAAGTTCTCTTTTGGACCGTTTTCTTAAGAATCTAAAACTCACGCTTATTTAGATATTAGGACTTAGAAATTAAATACAAGGTTAATCTTGTGTCCCTTAACATATACACTTAATTTTAGTAAGATCGGTTGTTAAATTTTTGAAAACCACTGCGAGAAGCAAAGCTGGTCCCTCCACAAAAAAGTTGGACGTGGCTAGTTTTTCAACACATTGCTATTTTTCAAACAACATTGTACTCCTCGACAGTTATTCTATAACCTACCCAAACGTATTTACGTTCGACATTCCAGAAGTACGCAGAAAATTAATATCAAAAACTAGATATTTTCAGTGAATGTGGTGGCACAGCGGGCAGCTCGTAAACTCTGAAGCTATGATGCGGAGAGGGGGGTATGGCGTACGGTGGCGACTCACCGCGCCAACGCATCCATGGATAAAATCCGGTTTTTGACATCGATTTTTCGCGTACTTCCAGAATGTTGAACGGTAAGACGTTCTGGCAGGTTATAGAATAACTCTCGACTAGAACAATACCGTTAAAAAATGGCAATATGTTGAAAAATCAGCCAGTTCCAACTGTTTTGTGGAGGGACCATTTTTTGCTTCTTGCAGTGGTTTGCAAAAAGTTTACAACCGATCTTCTTAAAATTAAGTGTGGATATTAAGAGGCACAAGATTAATATTGTATTCAATTTTTAAGTTCTAATATACAAATAAACGTGAGTAATAGATTTTAAAAAAAAACGGTCCAAAAGAGCACTTTTTGGCACACTGCGAAAAAATGGCTGGGCCAATTTTATTTCCCTGGAGCTAATTTTCTTTGTCTTGAAATTGCACATCATTTTCAACAGAAAAACTTTTTTGTCTGACTCTCCAGTTTTTTTCTAGACGTGAACAACTATTTTTGACCACATTGACAGTTTTTGTTGGGCCGTCAGCTGACACAATTTGAAGTCTAAGACTATTTAGATTAGTTTAGAAACCGGATAACTTACCACCTCGATTTTTTTGGCGCAACTAGCAATTATATTTTTTTAAAAGCTGATACTATCCTACTATACAAGCCAGTTTTGGCCACCTATATGTAAATTCTTATTTAGACCATTGTATGACACGTAATAAGATACAAAAATTTTTGAAGATATACTTCTATAGCAGCGTTTCGCTCTGCAAAGTGAATCAACGATTTCAGATAAGTGACCTTAAAAAAACATATAAAGGGGATTTTGCTTGATTCTTACTTCTTTACCCTTACCCTTATGATCTTATTTTCAGTCGTACACCACACAATACCACACAAACACTACGTCATATGCCATGGCACCTGTATCATCCAAATACTCGCAATATCTTAATTTTTTGCTTTCCGAGTCAATAGCTTAATATCTTTTAAAAGTGACGGCTCTTACAAAAAAGGTGTTACGAGCTCTGATGAAATCATTGAAAACCAATATTGTGATGCATCAAACAAATATCAAGACTATCATAATTAAATTTACTTTCTTTCAAGCTGATAATTCTATAAGTCTTTACTTTGGGGTGACTGAATTGACAAATTTTCCAGTACATCGTACTGACTTATCGTAATTGAAAAATGAGCAAAAACATTCTGCAAAATTCTTGCCCTTTGTAGAATATGAAAAATTTAAATTAAAAGACCCAAAATGAAGTATTGCGCGCGCTTATGATAACCGTTTACTAAAAGAAATGTTGAACTTTTTACGTTTTAGTCTCACAACATCATACAAGTGCTTGATTAAGTCTTTTCCTGTTCTTAAAAATTTATAAAAATATTGTATACATTACTCACTTTATAACCTTATGCCGTGAGAAAATTTTAAAATCCGTATTTGCTTTCAGGCGTCTCAAAAAATATAATTTTTTTACGTGGACCCAAGCTTTCACTGCTAATTGAGCTCTGTTTTTTCATTTAAATAAGAGCAATACTTTTTGATAATCTGAGTTCTGTTGTGCTTTTAGTAAAAAATATTTCTTGATCATTCAAAAAAGTTCTTAGATATATGTCTCCTTATATGACGTCGTTATTAACTGAGACACATGGTAGACCGTTTTCAGTAGAATTAACTACATATGTGGTTACATACACACACACACACACACACACACACACACACACACACACACACATGCATACACAATGATCATAATAAAAGGATAAAATTTTTTATTATCATTCATTAGTGCCTTTATACTTAGATATAGCTTTTTTACACAAGAATTATGGATTTTTAGCCATTAATAATACGGAAACTCTTAAACGGTTAAACATCAAATAACTCACCATGCTAACAGCTGCTTTACTTAAGAGATCAACGGAACTACAAATCTACTGCTGCTCCACTGTGACCACTAAAAAAATGTCATAAATGGATGGCGTGAAAAAGACGATTCTTACTACGGTGAAGACAATACAGCTTTCTGTATATTTATAACAGATACTTACTTATTATAGTTATCAATTTATTTGTTGCTATTACTATGTGGCGAGTAACATTGATAAAAATACAAAAAAAGCACTATACAAGCCCTTTCATGTACTAACTATCTTGTTCATACTATTTTAAGTATTTGGCAGTGATTTAATAATACTCTTCTCTAAAAACCAACGAAAGGTAATAATGAGATGTTCTGGCTGCGACGAATGAAATCATCATGCTATATCTAATTATATAGTAATGCTCTTTCTACCACAGAATTTTTGAAGATGTACACTTGAAAAAATTAAAGACTACAAGATTTGATACAGGAAAGGAAACGAAAGTTACTGTGATAACAGATGTTGATTTCAAAAATGTTTTAAGTGGATTGAAAGGGATGGTAAAGTAAATTATGAATCTAAATTATCGTCAATAGCCTGTGTCGATAACTATAAAGTTTTTATTGTTTGTTAAAAACTGGAAGCAAAATCAGAAACACCTTGGATCATAATCCTTATATAGCACCATTATTTATGACTATACAAAGTTTAGAATAAACTTGTGAATGAAAACTTAAAAAGTTCTTGCACCAAAAGAAAAAAAAGTTGTCAGTGCAAAAATTTCTGAAGCTGTCATTTACAAGTTGACTTAAACTTTGTATAGTAATAAACATTAGTGGCACGTGGGGCATATGATTTTGGGTTTTGTCGATTGTAAATTTGTTTTTAAGAATATTTAAAATACTTACAAGCTTAGTGATAAAAGTATTATCATGAAAATGATCAACTATGAAATGGATATGTTACTGACACATAAGGTAAATATAAATGGTAAAAAAATAGGCCCTGAATAGAGTGACTTATGACAGTAGTATATCAAAAGGTCATTTTACAAATATGTCACGTCAACAAAACCAGAAGTCTTATGTCAATGGTAAAAGCATAGTCAAAGCACAATGGCTGAAAAGTGCTAAAAATCGTAACATTTTATTTTTAGAGCAAATTTGAAGTTTTTTAAGAAGTTAAACGGGGATTTTGAAAAAGACAATTAACGGAAACAAGACCAGTCTATCGAAAAAACAAAGATAAATTTTGAAAGGTTTTTCGTTCTTTTTAAAAAGTAACAGGTAAATTTCAGAAGTATAAAAAAAAGTGAAATCTCTGTAAAAGATGAAACTAGGCTTAAGTAATCTACAGTAAAAGGTTAAGAAAGTTTCATGCATTTTTAGTATGTGTCTGAACAAGAATCGTAACTACAAAACTAATATACTAATACGGTGGTACATACTACAGTTCTTATTTGAATGATGGACACTACAACAATTCCAAATGCCATTTTCAACATGTGTAATATTTCGAATACTACTTACTCCAAAGTATCTAACGAAATAAGAAATTGCAAAAGTATTTTGATGATAAAAAGTGAGTCAAGTTTGTTGCAAAAACACAGAGTTGTGATTTGCTAAAAGTTAGTAACTACCCAAATAAGAATGTTATTAACAGTATTTAAGAAAAAAGGTTTTACGAAACAATGTCAAAGATTTTCAAAATGGTACAACAAGATCAGTAATGTAATTTTGTCAAGTTTATTGACATGCTAAAAAGTTGATATTCACTTAAAATAACTAAATAAAAGAATAAATATTATTTTTTGAACATCAAACAAGGAAAAAACGTTACTAAACAAAATTCAGAATTCGCGAAGTAGTAACACGACGAAAAATATCTTTTCGACACGCCGTGCACGGGGACCTTGATTATGAGCCATCTGTTGTAGCTCTAAAAACCTTGATTTATACACGCGACTCATAACTCGTGCTGCGCACTAGTGCGAGTGCGTGTGTTCGTCGAGATCTTTGCAGAGCCACATTAGATGGCTCATAATTTCGTTCCCCGCACACGATGTGTCGCAAAGTTGTATACACCACACGTGCGAGAGGTTAGATGATTAATACACGCGTGTGTCCTTGCAAACTTGCTAGCACTCGTATGTGAACCGACATGCGTGCGTAAATCGCCTTCCTTGCACACTAGTATTGCAATGTACTATAGTATTAATAAATCATAAAAAATCTTTATGACAATCATTGCAATACTCATACAATACTTAAATAAGGTGCATATTTTATTACAGAGAAGAACATGTTAATAATTTTTTAAAGTAATTATTTGTTGTAGATAATAATTTAATTCACATGCTGATTTATTGCTATTGAACAAAGAATACTCGTGAACAGAATGCGCACAATCGCTTCTTCTTAAGCGTGAGAGTTAGAATAACGCTGGCAGCACTCGCTACCTAAAGGTAGGCACAGCAACAGGCAGGGAGCGAGAAACGGTGCGCTTTTGGTACACATGGCTAACCCGTCCGTGAGATGAGCTGCTGTTTGCACTTGTAAGCTTGTTTTGAGCTTTTACCTGAAGATCACGCCACATATGGATCAATGACAGTGATGAAACTAAAAGAAGAATTACGAAAAAGAAACATCTTATCGAAGAGAAAAAAAAATCGAGTTGACTGACAGATGTATTATGACAAAAACGATATTTTTGAAAATGATGTTAAAGAAGAATACAGTACGGAAGATCAGACCATACAAACTCTAGTTGCAAATTTATATAAGGATATCAATGCAGCAAATCTTCTGCCAAATTTAAAAGACCAACATATTAATCTATACTTAGCACTCCTTAATACAAAAGGGGGGTTGAAGATGAAATGTATACTAATGCAGATTTTTATTTTATTTATTATGGTGCCAAAGGTACTTGAATAAATTAGAATTAAATTAGAATAGTTCTTTTTCTTTTCCCAATCAAAATTTATAGGTCATATGTACTATGTTGCATCAACGTGTGATACTAAAAATAGAAAAGATGTGTGTTATCAGATGAATATAAGCACTGATATAGATGGTGAGATACGAGAAAGCAGCTATGAGTGCACTGTTGGGCATTCAACCAGTGCTCATTGCAATCATGTTTGTGTGACGTTGCTTGTTGTAAGGGATGATTGCTTCAAAAAAGTAATAGTCACGAACAAGTCAACCACCCAAATGTTTCAAACCTTTCACCATCCAATCAAGTAGCACCCTGGCTTTCCTATCAAAATTAAAAATACGTGTACCAACCAAGCCAGTCCAAGAAAAATCAAACTTATCCACAATTTTAAAACGATGATAATGATGATTATTATGTTTGGTACACTACTTATTTTAAAAATTTTGTAAAATAATTTGGTCATTGTAACAAGGCAATTGAACAGTTAATGGAATCTCCAAACTCCTATAATGTTTCCAATGAACAAGATAATGTAAAATTTTATGTAAAGTACAGCTTGATGAAAAACTTATTTTTACTGAAAGTGTCAGAATCTGATATTCAAAGGATAGAGGCAGAGACTAAAGGGCCAAAATAAAAATAGGAAACTACTCATGATCGTGTACTTAAAAAAAGAGTCATTTAGTGATTTAAAAAAGTATTGTTGCAAAATAAGTGAAAAGTTAAGGGAGTTGGATCGCTCCCACTGGGAGGTGAAGGGAAGCATGTGTATATGCAGAAGACACCGTAATAGGATATGTTGTACTAACCAAGCCTTAAAATGTCCGCTCTCTTAATTACGGAAAATGCATTACTATTATACTTGCCAGGACTCGATAATGTATAAAAAATATGCTTCAAAAAAATTTCAGGATTCTCTTCCAGGGACCTAGTTTCTTATAGTATAAATCAAACAGCATAAGTACTTTTTGTATGGCAGATAACAAATAAGGAGAGAATGGTATAATTAATCTGATCTTTTTTTGATAAAAGTGTGCTATAAATTTTTGAAATTAGAGATTTTAATGGTGTAGCATTAAAGTATAAGGTCTCATTAAGGCCTGTAAAAAGTTTGAGATCATAATTTTAAGTAGAACGGTTTTTAGAAGTGATTTTGTGAAAAGCCATCGTACTACGTAAAATGTCAAGCTGACAGCAGACAGCGTACTCAGTGCATCCTTGTCTGCCGCATGAATGTAACATACAAGCTGGAAACCAATTTGTTTACGTTTGTGAAAATTTCTCCATAACTGCAGACGCGATTTTGTTCAAACTTTGCCCGTATACGAATGAAGTTTTAATAAATAATATATCAGTTTTTCAAAAGATTTTTATCGCTGTGTCGAGAGTAATAGGTATTTTTTTACAACTTTTTTCATAACTTACATTTAAGTCCATGTTGAAGACGACGAAAAATGGAAATTTCATGCATTTTTTTCTCAAAATCAGTGGACGCGATTGTGATCAAATTTGGTGACTACATCTACAATGTTTCTTTACAACATACATTTTTTTAAAACATTTCCATCGTTAAGTGAATTGCAACCCAACTCCCTTAAGCCTTGCAACTTATTAAAAATAAAAGATCATCCTTTTATCGATGCAAGTCCTGATGGACTTTTGGCAGAGTTAACGGTTATGAAAGTCAAGTGTCTATACAGCAGTTACTATCTTATAGTTAGTCTAGACCATGTTCTTTACTTGTATAAAAACAATAGTGGTAGTTTTAGTTTGAAAAAAGACCACTCATACTGTTTTCAAGTACAGGGTCAAATGATAGTAACTGGCAAAGTGTTCTGTAATTTTTTGGTTTTTGGTATGTTCGTACAAATCGCTAGTCCGAGAAAGTATTCATAGGGATGTCTAATTCATTAAGAAAATATTATCAAAACTGACTGACTTTAATTATACGTTTCTGGAACCAGCAATAATACACACGTATTTGTTCAGAGATGACAATAAGTATTTGTAAAAAGTGCCAAAAACTTATTCACTAGCATAAGACGATCATTAAAATGACTTACATTGATGTTATTTATTAATTAAAGAAAAATAAGATATTAAAACTAATTATGTTTCAATGTTAAATAAGTCATAAAAGAACTTAGCTTACAAGAATTACATTTTAAATATCTCAAATCGTAAATGGCTTTTCTTATAACTCTTGGAACATATTTATTTTTCATAATGCATTGCCGAAAATTACACAATATAAAACAAACTTTTCTTGTTTTAGTAGCAACTGGCCTATAATTGCGATGTAACTTTGTGGACACAACTTTTTATGTTTTCAACAAACAAATTGATCGTTCAATGTGTACCCTGTATTTAGAAAGCTTTCTATCCTTAAACAACTGCTCATAGTCGAAACTATTTGAACCGCTATCTAGTATGATTACATTTTCAGGGCTACACTTACATTGAAGCCTGTATTGTTTAACTAGTAGTCGATCACTAGTGAAACCTCCGTATAAATTGCTACAAAATGATAGTCATCCTCAAGGAGTACTTTTAATGATGGCTTTCAAAGTGGTATTATCTTTGTAGTAGCTGAAAGTTGCCTGCTATACTTTAGGAAGGCTTGCAGGTTCAGTGTGCATCTAAGTATCATCGATTATACCTCTTGAATGGGGGAAATGGGCCTTAAAATGATGTGACATGCAATACTGCACAAACTAGTCGCGTGCTCGGACTTCGTCGCGTGGTCTGCCATCGCTCGCGGGTGTCTTAGGCCTGGCGGATGGCTTTGACACTACGGCCGCTTTACGCGGGTGGCCTCGCTTACATCATTTAGGCTCGAGTTAGGTGGGTCAAGCTTCCCCTGTGCACCGCTTTCCAACGGTGGTTAAGGGGCTCTGACTACTTTTTCTCCAGACCCCGAGTCGTTAGAAGGGGGGTCTTCTTCCACCGTCACTAAGGCTCTATTACAGTCGAGTAGTTTGGCGAAAACTTCGTGTACCATGACACCATGCCAACGAACCACATACGCCATTTCAGACTCTTCAGAGCTGGAAATGCTGTTTTTGCCTCTAACTTGACCACTGACGGAACTCAATTTTTTCTAGAATGAGGGTGAGTCCTGCGTCACAAATGCGGTTCAGTACGTGTTCTAGCCATTTCAGATGCTCCTCAAATGTCTCCGTAATAATTATTACATCATCGAGGCAGGTATAGGCACATGGCTCGAGCTCTGGCCCAATGTCGCAGTTAATCAGTTGCTGGAACGTAGCCAGCACATTACTTAGGCCGGCAACCATTGGAATTAAAACAGTCCTTTGCCTGGCATCGTAAACACCGTTATTGGCTTATCCTTCTTGGCTAGCGGAATTTGATGGTACGCGCTGCTGAGATCGAGGGTCGAAATAAAACGCGCCCATCTCAGCTTGCGCAGGATCGTATCCATGTGAGGCAAAGGGTACGCGTCGGGTACTGTCACAGCGTTTTTGCATGGTAGTCAACGCAAAGTTAGTACTTCCTGTCTTTTTTGCGTATCATGACCACCGGACTTGTCCAGACACTATTAGACGGTTCGACCACGACACTTCCGAGCATCTCACTCACATGGGCGTGTATGATCTCTTGGATTTAATCCAAAATAGGGTCACACTTTTGCTTGATAGATCGCGAGGTCGTAACCTCGATCTCATGCTCGACCCACGTAGTGCATCCTAAAGGAGCTTTATGCTTCACGTATCGGTCCAAGAGTGTCTGAAACCCTTCTTGTTGCTTGGATGAAATTTCGTTGAGCCCTATGGTGGTGAGTCAGACCTCGTCTGATGCCGTCAGACCCGCTACTTCCAGAGAAATCTTGATCCCTTGTCCTTTTATTATCAGGACCCTATCGACTAAATCCTGGACGGTCTCAAAAGCGTTGATGAAGTTAGCGCTGACATACTAATGTGCATCTAACTCAGGCAGTCCTATTACGTCCACGTCCCGTTTCACCCCTCCAAGCTCGGAGGGTAAGGGGACAAGGCCTTAGGTGGATCACGGTCGTCTGTTGGCCATCGCCACGCTTTCCAGCTTGAGACGTAGTCGACGACCGCAGGTGTTCGCTATCCGGATTCCAACTGCTCGCATGACAGTGTGTGTAGCACCAACGCTCGTAGCTTGTACCCGGCTACTTCAGGAGAATGAGCCAATTTCCTTGGCAGCTTCTCGATTGCCTTTCGGAGGGCAGCTTATTCGCTGCAGATGGACGCTATCTCTTGCGCTCACAGATTGTATCTTGCTAATACCAGCAATCTTGGGCTGTTTACTAACCTCCAAAGCCTTAACCTTGGGCTTGTACGCCGGTTCTGGCAAGTAAAAGTGTTCGGGTGGGGGTTGTTCCTGCATTGCACTTCTAAATTTCAGGAGGTGCTCAGCCTCAGTGGTTTATCGTAGCAGCTCTGCCAGGCTGCACACCTCGTCTCGTTGAACTTGATCCTGTAGTTCAGGCCGCATGTTCCTGTGAAACAGATCCAGTTGACGTTCGACGGGCCACGGAGGTTGAATTCGCTGCACGATATTCTCAATCTGTGTTAAGAAGCTTCGTACTAGCTCACCCGCGTATTGAGTGCGCATTTGCACATCCGAGGTTAGACGGCACTGTACCTCCTCGTCTGAGACATACCACTCCTGCCCTTCGACTACGAAATCAGCACAGCTGATCCACTTGTCGCATTCGTTGTGGGAGCATGTTGCTACCATGCCCGTCATAAGCTCCAGTAGAGCTTGGAAAAGCTCTTCTTCCGTCAATCGAGATGCTGTGCGGCACTCCGTAATGCGCGTGAGGAAGGTGTCAAAGTTGTCGTGATTTTTATACAGCTTTTTTCTTCCTATAGGTCTCGTAACCCTTTTGTTACCTGAGAAATTGTGTTTCCTTATTTTATGATGTTCTTCGACACACATCTCATGTTGAATTATATTTCGGCACTCATCTCATGTTTAAAGAACTTCGTGCTTACGGTGGGTCTCATAAGCCATTCATACCTTCTTAGTTGTTTCTTTTAATTTTGATATTTTTTTTATACTCCTTCTAGCATAAGACGATCATTAAAATGACTTACATTGATGTTATTTATTAATTAAAGAAAAATAAGATATTAAAACTAATTATGTTTCAATGTTAAATAAGTCATAAAAGAACTTAGCTTACAAGAATTACATTTTAAATATCTCAAATCGTAAATGGCTTTTCTTATAACTCTTGGAACATATTTATTTTTCATAATGCATTGCCGAAAATTACACAATATAAAACAAACTTTTCTTGTTTTAGTAGCAACTGGCCTATAATTGCGATGTAACTTTGTGGACACAACTTTTTATGTTTTCAACAAACAAATTGATCGTTNTTCATTTATTTTTTTTGTTTTGATTTCTTACCTTGTTTTTTATTTTTATTTTAAATTGTTCATCATTGCATTTTGCTTACTTCGTCAACTCCTTTGACTATTTTGATTTTCATTTTAAAAACTTTAACCCATCTCAACTGAATTTATTAACAACTAAAATAATTTCCTAAGCACTGCATCACTAACCAACGATATTAAAGCCATAGCATTATTTAAATTTCGAAACATTTAGCTAAAAAAACTAGAACCTAAATCTAAAAGTTGCAAGTAGAAGAAAAATTGCAAACCAAGAGTTGTAACTCTTCTTTCTTCTAGTGGCAACTTCCAGTTGAAACTCTTTTTTAAGTTGCTATTTCCAGTTTTTAGTTTTGGCTTTTTTTTAGCTAAATATTTTAAAGTCAAATAAATGCTAAGGCTTTCAAGTCGTAAGTAAGGATACAGCGGACTGCCTAGAAGGTATATTTAGTTGTAAAAAAATAATTATGCTTAGCTAGGGCCTAGTAAATGAAAATTAAAAAAAATTTTTTTAGAAAATCGTTTTAACAACTAAAATAAACATTCAGACAGTCTACTATATATATATATCTCTACAGACGACTCCAAAGCCATGGCATTACAATAAAATCGAAAAATGTTAAAATAAAAATTAGCCCAAGCGCTAAACACCCGTACCACCGTAAGTCATGGATAAATTAAACCAGTAGATAGTGGGTACTTGGGCACCTTAAAAATAATGTTATATTTCGATAACATTTTGTACCGAACAATATATGAATGAAAATACCAAAAAAATATCTTGTATGAAACGATTTTTTCAATAACCCCATGCGATGTATCAGAGGTGGTGCAGTTATTATTTGAACTTTGATATTTGGTAATTTGGTGTGGCTTTAGTGAATATTGTAATATCAAATAAATGTACAATTATTTACAATATATTATGTATATAATATATACATAATATATAGATGAGATTAAAGCCATGGCACGACGAGCTGACAGGATGGCCAGTACAAGACTGTGTGCTTTGATCTTTAATAGGGTACTATAAGATCATTACATGGTAGTGAATGTTGCTGCAGGACGTATATCGCACGGAGGGTCTTCGATAGATATTATTGAAACGTGTATTGGTTCTAGCATAAAAAATACCCATAAAAAATTGCAGATCGCTTAACTGTACAGTTTTTCGAATATTAAATTTGAAAAAAAACTTTCATTTATTATTGAACCTTATGAAAGAATCACGTAAGGTTGCATTCATAAAGAAGTAATCTGTTGAAACCTCCCAATGTTTTGCATAAAAGATTATTTTTATATTAACCTTTAAAATTCTAAAATTGATTTACAAGTTTTTTTTTTAATGAAATAATGAGAAAAGGGTTAAGTATTTGTAAAAGTTCATATGAATTAGTATATTCATGTAAAAAAAATAATTGCCAGCGTTGCTACATATTTGCGCTCCTCCTACCTCTCTAAACTTTCCCCCCCCCCCCGCTATCTGTGATGAACGTCTTTAGTTAAAAAAAATTGCTTTAGTCTCGAATACAAAAATTACGGAAGAATAAAACCTAATGAAAATTAATAACTAAATTTATAGAACCTCGTGTAAAGAAACCAATAATAAAAGACCGATAAAAATAATATAAGACAGTTGGAAAAAAATTAAAAAACTTTGAAAAAAATAAAAAAACTGTAAAAATACTTATTTATAGATTAACTTAAAGTTAACAAATAAACAATAAATTAAATAAATATTTATTAATTTATGGATAAGGTGCTGCTAAAAAAATTATATTATATGTTTGAAAAATAATTATGTAGTGAAAAAAAAAATCAATTAAATTAATAATTAAATAATTTTCATAACATTTTATAGAACTGGATCAATTAATGATTACTAAATGAATATTTAAATTAAAATTCAGTCTTGAATCAGCGTATAAGTAGAAAAAACCAAAATTCTCATGTTGGGAGTGCTCGTATCAGAGTGGGTAAGATACTTGGCTTCTATGCAGAAGGTAAAGGGTTCAAATCTTTTTTTTTTTTTTTTTTTTTTTTTTTTCAATACTTGTTGAAGAAAAAAATTTAAAGTTGAATGAAAACTATCATGCAAAGAAAAAATATGATTTAATGGATCACTAATATCTTGTTATGCATGCTTTGATGGTGTAGTGTTAAGGTGAATAGCGGGGCTGGGCAAAACGGGGAGTGATGAAAAAAGGTGTGCTGGAGACTAGCGATGCACGGTTGGAAGAGACAGGGTGAGAGGAAGTGCGTAGGGGACTGATGGCGAGGGTGACGGAGTAAGGGGAGAATAAGAGGAATTAGGAGAAACCGAGTTTTAGTAAGCAACTTCTGTTTCATGGAAATCTGTCTTTTTCAAAATTCCAGCCCCCCAAGTACGCAACATAAAGAACTTTGTTCTAAAAAATCATTTGTATTTTCTGTATCCATCTTACTTTTAGATGGTACGCGAGTGGAAGTCTGACCGTCAATATCTTTACCTGAATCACATGTTTCAGTGCTTGCATCAGAATTCTATTGATTACAAGTATCCCTCTCTGAAGACTAAAGAACCATTAGTCAAACTGCTCCTTTTGTTATAAGACACAATTCATAGGCAATACATACGTCTGATTATTTTAGTTGCAGTATTTTTTATTTAATTAGACATGGTTCTAGATATAGATACACGTAAGACTCCTACTCGACGAATATTGTTAGATAATGTCACCTTTCTTGACAGATCTGCTGCCCATTTGTATACAATCAAAGACACCATTTTGGCTGTGACCATAAGAACCTCTACAGGCCACAGCACGTCTGCGATATTACCTTTGATCAACCAACTCGTCTCCACTCTCATGACAGATTTCCCTCAACTCTCTTGACCAACTTCCATGCTTGGTATTTCCTGACTGTCGTTATTTTCTCTGCTCTTCTATCCCTTAGGGCCCAAAACAAGGAAGGGTACATCTTACTAATATATATAGCAAAGTCGCTAAAACCGTTGTAATTGCTGACCACCAGAACTACTGAACCAATTTTGCTGAAATTTTGCATACTGATTCTTAACAATTCCAAGATGTCTTTCTCATAGTTATTTTTTTAAAAGGTTATAACAATATTGATAAATAAGCTCAAAATTATGTTAAAATAAGCTTGCTTTGCGCCTTAGTTCAGTAGGATCCGCTAAGAGGCGTTGAGATAAATTGAAGCCACCCAAATCAAAGATAGTAAAAAGTGGTTAAAAAATGCCCCATCGAGTTCTCAATTATCGTGGTTGTTTATCAGCAGTAAACCAAGAACAGAGTTATTAGTCGTAAAGCTGAGCATCCCGGCTACCGATAACACTCTTCTTTCATAGCAACCGAAAAAAATTTGTTTCACCCCAATTTGCCAAGATAACCGAGTCCCATAGAAAAATAGGCAACACCAACGTCTCTGGCGAAATACCAGGAGACGTGTCTAGCCAGAGCAAAACCTGCTCCAACACTTCAGAGTTTTGTGGCCGTTCTACCATACGGTCTGGTGCCGTCAAAAAATTTTCTACTTCAAATACAAGCCAGAAAAAACAGCCCTGAAGAGTACGGGCAGCCACAACAGCCTTCTTCCTAGTGGTCATCCTAACAGCATACCTACAGAGAAGGTTTTCTCTAGGCCAACTTTTCCGACTAAAGATGAGCAGTTGGTTATCTGAGGAACGACCTGAAGACGAGATATCTTCTGGTCAGCTGTGTACCTCCCTCCAGTACGATATTCGTACACAGAAAGTTCAATGATAAGAGTCAAACCACCCGCAGCTAGTTCTCCATCATTAATAATAACAATAAGGAATAATTGGAAATTTTACCACCGGCCCTTAGTATAATTAGGCTTATTAGTATTTACGTTTCCTACTTAACCATCAATTTCATCAGTTCTTTTAAGGGCCACCTACATCTTTATTATGATTTCCAGAAACCATTCATCGTTAAATAAGAGACTATGTAAGGCCCACCACCGTTAAACCAAGTTAGTCATGCACTAGTAGACGTCAAGAGCAGAGTTGTTTGTTGCAAGTCTGGAAAACTAGGAATCATCAATTCTCTCTGAGGTCTGTGCTGGGAGAATCTAACAGCTACAAAGAAAAAATAAACTTGAGCCAATAGAACAGTCTCCAACGGGCAAGTATCACGAACCAATCTCTTCAACTTAGAACACCAATACAACTGCGTCTGCAAATAAAAAAGGTGCTTAAGACACCAATGTCTTTAATGTTTTACCGCAAGACGTTGGAAAGGAGCTCTACAACTAGCTCCAATGCTTTAAACGTTGTCGTTTTCCTCCTGGTTAGTATAATGCTATAATAACAGGCCAGAGAAAATCACCCCGAGGTATAGAGGCAATTACGTTTGCTGGAAACTTTAGTCAAGAAAGAGTTTTCTCAAAAAGCTTACAGGTCCTTTTCAGAGTCATTAGGCATTAAAGTATCTTGCCAACAAATATATATCAACCTAATAAACAATTTTAGAAAATCGCCTTTAGTGCTAACAAAAGTGTTAACTATGCCAAAAGTCGCTATAAGTCGAATTGGAAGAAAAACTTTAAATGCAATTAATAAATACAATCGAAGACGTCAAGAAAACGTCGCTGAACATTTATCGAGGTTAAAGCCACATTAAAATCGACAAATAAGTAGTTTTTTTAAGTAAGAAGTCTGCTTTTCACTATGACCCCCATAGTAATCTCTTGAATCTTCCAGATTTTTAAATAGGTAGAGTATGTATTTGTATTTTAGTGGCGATAAAAAATGTAGAAATTGAGCTTCAGGACTTTGTGCTTTGGCAATGAAGTTGTGAGATAAGCAAAAAAAAATTTTTTTAATTATACATTTTTTGTGAGCCTTAAATCTTTACAGCTAAAAAAATAGCCCTGCTTACAGACGATCAAGAGAAACTGCAAACCAACGGCCTTTTAGGGCCAACAACTATTTTATGGCATAAGAAATGCACGGGAATTTTAAGCATTATCATTTATTTTTCACTTCTTACAGCTTTTCACTTGATTTAATAAACCATATGGATTCCAAGCGAATACATTTTTAGTAAAAAGGTTTTTGTTTTAAAAAGTGTCAGAAATAGATGTCAAACTTTTAGCTAAAAGCATTTGCTAACATTACATGTCAACACACTATACGGTGTTTCGTTAATAAGTCTCGGGCGAAGCCGAGATAGGTGTCACTAGTGTATTAGCATATGTATTGCTATACGCTATCGTACGTAACATGTCCAATACCACGATGCCGTCATCTTCGATGGCGATCATTTTTTCTTTCTCAATAGTGTTATGTATGTATTGTGTTATTTGTGTTGAGTATATGAAATACATTTAAAAGAAAAAGGGTAAGTTTTATTGCTGATAATCCCTATTTCTCCTACTGACCTCTTACGCTGTGTAGTCAGTGTATACATTCATGTGTAAGTAGGCACTTTTTCCTCGTATAACTTTTGTGTTAACTTTAAAATTTTCCTATGCTCTATTTAGTAAGTAATTTATTTCCATGTATATTCTTCTTCTTGATTCTAACATATGTACATATAAGGACGTTATACAACGAAATTTACAGAAAGGTATCTTTCTTTTATTTTTTTTTTGTGTTTGTCTTAAAGTACACAGTTCTCATTCCTCGATTATTATTTATTACCATGAAAAATTTTTATTTTTTCTCCTTTTTTTCCACCAACAGTTTACTTTGATAGTTTAGTTAGTATTTCTCTAGCCTGGCTACTAATTTTCACCAATTACCCGGCAAATAGATGATTAATGCTCCCATCACTGTAGCGTTTATCGTCATACTGTTTCTTGTGACAGCGATTTCTGTATAGTCAACATGTAAAAATTTTTGCCAAGTTTAGTTTTAAAGGGCTCTTTACTTTATGGAGACACCTTGAAAAGCAGCGTTGTAAACAAGAAAAAGAAGGTGCATAGTAAAACTGTACTAAATTGTTGCACCCAACGTACGGGGGAAGAGTGATATATGTATGATTACCAATTGTATTAAATGATTTGATTTATGAAGTAATTATATTTTGCACCTCTTTGATACATATAACTGCTTGCTTTAAGTAACTTCTTATTTTTTTCTTGGTATCTTTTCCGTGTACACAATACTTTTACCATTTTGTTTATTTACACGTTATTGTAACGTCACTATTTACACTATTTTAGTGGACTATAAAGAATGCATTATTGCTTGCATGGCTAAGTTTTATTTAAGTGTGCCTTTTTTGCCGGATAAAAGTTAATGGTGCTCATCTAGGTATTTACAAGGTTTTTTTTATTTACGTGGGATAAGGTGTATTTTTTAATAGAAAATTCATAAGTAGTTGTAATTATCGCTAAAAAATTCATTAGATTCTTTCGTTCTTTCTAGGATAACAGGTATATTTTTGTATTTTCTAGGTCTTCTTCAATATCTATCTAATACTTGGGTTCTTGATCTTCTTTTCCGTCATAATTCAACAAGTTTTTTCCTTTTTTTCTTTTTTTTGTTACACTATTGTAAACCTCTTTCTTTTAATTGTTAAAAATGTAGAGCTGACGGTCACTGAAAATGAGGTTTGTTGTTTCAATGGCAGGTTTTATTTATTATTTGGGCTATTTGTAGCTTGCAGTTGCTACAGTTATTTTAAAGCTTTACTGCAGCTGCCTCTGTTCTTAGAATGTTCTGGCTCTGTTCATAGGACAAATAAACTTCTTTCTTAAATACCGTTATTTTTCATGCAGGTTCGTATGTACGTGTACAGATTTATCTTTGTTTCGATTTATTTCAGCTTATTATAAAAAAACAGATTATCTTTTTCTCAGAAATCTGAGAAGTTGTTATTCATCACTCACTGTTAAGTTTATAATAACGATTGATTTGGCAATCATAACTTTTTCTCATCATTACAAGGCAGACGATTAGAGTTTTATTAGAGTTAAACAATAATTCATATATATTTGCCTTTGATTTTATTGGTAGGTAAGGAGTATGAGAATCTTCATGAATAAAATAATTAAGGGATTATAGCTAAGTGTTTGATGAACAAAAATTATCGATTGCAACGGCCTTTTTTCATTATTTAAGTTAAGATTACTTAAAAATACTTTTTTTTCTCAAAAATTTCGCATATTTCATATTCTTTAAGATCTTCTTATCACGCAGATTAGAAATAGGCTACATTCATCCGTAAGTGTATGTGTAAATATCTTGTTAAATTTTTTTTGTATTGTACCTTATTTTTTTTTCTAATTTTTTTTTTTTTTTTAACACTCTTCTTCACATAAAAACAAAATCGCTTTTTGAAACATAATTTTTAATGAAACATATCTTTTTGTTACTGTAAATTATATATTTTACTGCCTCTTACAACTTATTCTTAAGGATTTTAAGATACGATAGCCTCATTATCCATACGATAACTTATCTCCCCGAATTTTGGGTAAACAGCTATTTGCCGTATGAGAAATTTGAGATAAATATTTTTTTCTTTCTTCCCTTCCACTTTACCATCCCATTTCATTCTATTTTTTTGTGTCAAAATTGTTCATTTTTAGTCCCATGTTTTCTGTGTGTATTTTGAATTTCCTTTCATTTTAATTTAATTTTATTGTATTTTACGCAGCGCGCGTCCAGGGGGCCAGAGAAATTGAACAAAACCCTAATTATATTTGTCCGTTTTTTCCATTAACCCTACCATTTTATCCCATGTTTCTACCAACTATTTTATGCGTAGCAATACGTCAACCTATAGTTGCATCTTGCCCGTAGGTTACTGCGTAAGTATTCATTATATTAGTCCCATTCCTCAAGCTACACCTATTTCCTTGTATTGCAAATGTGCTTAGACTATTGCAAATACGTAAGACACGCTCAATGTTGGGCAGCTCGATTTTTTTTAATTTTCTTTTCCTTTTTCTTTCCTTCTTGCTTCTCATGTCTTTTACTTAGATCTTTTTTCTATTTCTTGGCTCTGCACTTTTAAGACACATTGTTTAAAAATTTTATCTATGTGCTTTACTCTTATTCATTTATTTCTTTGTAACTTAAGATCATAAGTCTTATTATTTATTTCTGTTATTTTGTATATGTCATGATACTAACAATTGTATTTTTCTTTCAATTGCTCTTTTACTACGTAAATCATTTCCATTTCTATAAATAACTTGGTATCAAGTTTTTTATAACAATACTATGACTTATATTTTCTTTGCAATTGTTTTAATGCTGTTATTGTGTTTGTTCTGTTGTTACAATACTATTGTTCTCATTTGTGTGAGATTATTTGTAACCTACTAAAAGTATTTATTATACGTTAAATCTGTTTCTATCCGTTCGGAGCTTGGAGGAATACGCGCTGTCTGCCCAAAGAGTGACTTATATGGTGTATGTCCTGTGCTTTCATGTTCAGACGTACTAAATGTTAGTATAAATAAAGGTATGAATTGGTCACTATTATCATTTTTGTCGACATACGCCTTCGAATATTCACACAAAATATGGTGTGTTCTCTTGATTGCCTTATAATTTTGTGAGGGTAATGCTGTGCTGCCAACTTTATTGATCTTAAATAATCTTAAAATTTCTTCCATTGATTTATTCATGAAGTGCGCTTCTCTGTCCAACAATAGTTATACAAGTGCTAATAAGATGTATTTTTTCAGCCAATCTTAAATTTACAGAGTATGCGTATTTCTGTAATCTGAAGGTTTATTAATGGGTCCGTAAAAATCAATAGATTTTTTTGTAAAAGGCCTGCTCAGTATATCAGTAATAGTCATTGCCTGCTTGGTTTTAACTTCTACAAGTTTTTTTGGTTGACATAAGTCCCCTCCAAAAACGAACTGCCTGACTTTTGACTTCATGTTTCTCCAATAAGAATCTTTTGGGATTTCATAGCTTATTTTGTTGATTTCTCTATGGCCTCTTACGGCAGAGTCATGATATTTTTTGATAACTGTAAGTTGTTAGCCTGCCAGTGGTACAGTAAGTGTATTCGTGTACAGTGTACAAATAATTTTGAAATCTTTTAAAATTTTTTTTAATTGTTCAATTAGGTGTATCCATTAATTAAGATTTATAATTACGAGGTCCCTTACAGTTCCTGTATTTTTCGAAATGGTTACTGATTATCAAAAAATTTTAAGCATCTCTCAATATCCAACCTTAGAGCATAATCTTTTGAGTGCTTCTTTACATACATGCGAATTACTGATACTTTTTCTTTTTTTAAAAGCATAGCATTCCCAACTGCTCCCTCCTCACTATTCATTATTTTTGAGTCGATGTATCTTCGTTTGTAAAGTGCGTCAATTATTTCTATATCTGGTAAATTTTCTGATATTGTACAAAAAACTAAGGCATTTCAATGTCTGAAAGGATAATCTTCAACTTTTTTTACTTTCTGGAACAACGAAGGTCTGAGCTCTCACTCGGGATCCATGGTAGCTTTTCACGTAGTAATCGGTTTCTGCATATACAATGTTTGTCCAGCGTGCTTGAATCTTGAAGATTGTTCTACTCTTTGGAGTTGATCTTGCTTACTTCTTTTAAAGATTTGTTCTGATGTACTACCTGGATCGTGTGGTGGTGGAGAATCGGGTGGAGGTGTGTCCTTGTCTTGATAAATACCTTTATACACAGAGTCATTTTCATTATACTGTGCTATCTAATTCCCTTTTCTTTCTTTCTCATAAGGCTCATTTAACACGGTTTTCCACTTTATGTCGATGTCTGATTTATCACTAACCAGTGGTCCTCTTTTGTCCAGATATTATTTCATCTAGTTTCACTCATCTATGGCAATGAGCAATCTAAAGTGGTCATTTCATTCTCTTTTTGGTTCACTGCAAGTGCATAAAAAGATTGTTTTTGAAGTCCTGTACGAATAAAAATGTAGTCATCGTTACCGTATTCTGTACTAAACTGTAAAATTCTTTTTACTTTTTCTGGATTGATGCACAGATTCTTTCACTTTGAGTATCAGAGTATGCCATGGAGTCTTCGTGTTGTCAATTGCAAGTTGCAGGAAAAATAAGCTCACTAAACAGGCAGTTCCCAGTATTCCTATTAGAAAATCTCCCATAAGTCTTGAAATTTTATTTGGCTCCACGCAGTTTTGTTTAGAATTATATTTTGTTATATTAAAGACTTCTGATTTATTTTGTTATCCATCACCCTTATAACTTTTATTTCGTATTATAACTTTTATTTTTATTGTATTTTAAGCGTCTGATTGACTTTTATTTGTTTGTGATTATCTGCGTGAAGTACTTTCCTTCCTTTTGTATGTATCTCTATCTCTTGAGCCTTCTATCGCTCCAATTTTTCTTTTCAATCCAGTGCCTTTTACAGGACTTTCCCTGGCTTGTGTAAGCTGTTGAGATTTACTCACGTTTAAATGTCCATTTCATTGAACATTTTACTCTGTGAACTTTCTTTCAGCGTCTGTCACCTCGATTTGACAGTACTTGATATAGATAGATATTGTCTGTTATTCTCTTAGAGCACATCTTGCGCGTAAGCTTAGGCCTTTCGATTGTTCTCCTTTTCCTTTTTACTGTCATTCTCACCTGATATACCTGCAGGTACATTAATTGTCTCTACAGTATCCACATGGAGAGGGGCTTCCACTGATACAACCAATACTTAAAATAGTGAGTTTTTGTTCTTAAAATAGTGGTACAAGTTTTATGACTGATTGTCACTGTATTTTACAGCACTTAGTTGAGAACCAGTGTAGAAATACTAAGCACCTCACATTCTCGTGCTAACATCTATATATTCCCTGCGTTAGCACGGGTTTTTGCGATGTCACCGTGAGTACCGAATTTTCAGCCACTCGAGTATAGTCTTTGACCGGTTTGGATTGCCTCCAAACAGTATCAGGAAAAACATTATCCAATGTTTTTATAAATAATGTAGTTTACAAGTCTAGAATGATAATTGTTGCAAATATTAATCAAAATGGACCAGTTTTTGAAAAAAAAGATGAGATTTTTATTGTAATAGAAAGAATATATTTCATGTAAACACCATTTAAGTTAATAGGATATAACTATCATTATTTTGGGTTTAGTGTTGTATCTGATACAACTAAAAAAATTGTTAATTTCGAAGATATGCCATCAAAAACACCCTGTATATTGATAAAAAAAAAAGTCGATTACATTGTAAGTAGATATAGCTTGTAACTTTTTACAACGAACAAAAACATTTATTTGCCTCTTTCTTTAGTTTTATGATATATTTATTTTAGAATTTCACTAATTATAACTACTGCCAAAAAATAAATATAACAATGTTTGGTAATTTATTTGTCATTTTATTAAACTGTTAGTATGCTAATGTGCCTTAAACTATTCTTTTATTATATTTTTCAAAGAAATTATGATCCCCGAGATTAGTAAAATTGGTCTCATAATAGATCTCTCGTGACATATGCAAGGCTATAGATATATGTACAGACATCTGAAAAAAATCATTGAGGGTTGTGAAATATCTTATACTAATATTAGAATAACTGGTTTTGGAAATTATACGGGAAAAATCCATGCTAGGTATGGATAAAGCTCATGTTACAGTGACTAAAAATGGGGTACCGTAGGTAGAACTGGTTTAATTTATTTTAACCTGTCCTTGTGCTACCAAATTATTGTATGCCAATGTTAGAAATGTGTTTTTCGGTGCTGGTGCCAAAAACCCGTGCTAGGCAGCGGTAAATCTCATGCTGCAGTGAGTGAAAATAATATACGGTAGGTGTCACTGATTAAAATGGTTTTAACCCCTCTCCGTGTACTGTCTCGAGGAATCTGTCTTCCTTCTAAGCCGATTCTTCAGCCAAACTTGCCTGAGCTCGCTGGTGACCCCAGTGCACATCTTTTAACTTTACTTCATGATATCTTTTCTTACCATTTTTATCTATTCCTCATATTTTCTGTTTGTTAGGCTAGCTTCAGTTAGCTGAGATCTCCAATATTTTGCTGGCCCAAATTTTCCATTTAAAGCCCCTAGTGTCACAGTTTGCTATAATAATTTGCTTTGGCACACTTTTGATTTGTGGCATTAGTGAAAAATTTGGTACATGCCTATGCAATGTATCAAGTTGCTTGAGTTTTCCATCCCTTAGTTACAACCTCATTTTTCTCGATTGCTGGTGTGCTTGTTGATTTTATTCCTTGTTGCATTTGGTCCTCCCTTTGTATATAGACCAATCTATTATTTACCGGCCCCTGTAAAACAACCTTTTCTGTTAATTTCGTATCTGTTTCCGTCTTTGAATTGATAACTATAATATTTTTCCGTGAGTGACCCCATTTTCCCACTGTTTTCCATATTTTGCTTAATTTATTGTTTATTTCTACTTTTTCTTTAAATTTGGAGACTCCTTCTCCACCAACTTGGTTATCTTCTTTCATATTGCATTTATTTTTATTCTATCCATTAAAGTTTTATTTTTTCTTCTGTTCTTTCTTATCTGACTATTTTTAATCTGGGTAAAAAGTTCTAGCTATTTTGCTATTTCCCTCAATATGCTGTTTAAGGATCAATCGTATCTTAAAGATGTGCGCCAGAGGTCCATCGCTATTGGAAAGTCCTTTTTTTCATATTTGTTTGCCCACTGATACAGTTCTTAACGTGATCGTTCGGTGTTTATTTCTCTATTTCTCTCTCCTCTACTACTGGGTTTCGAGAGAGTGCATCTGGCGCTTTATACGAAATGTCTGGCCTATATACAATGTCAAACTCATAGCCTCCTAGTTTTGCATTCAGCTTATTAAAATGTATATAAGGTCTTTTTACAGTATTATAGTGTTTTAGAAACTCGTGATCTGTAATGGCCGTAAGTTTTTCTCCGAATAAATATAATTTAAACTGTTTTTTCGCAAATACCAAAGCTAACAGTTCCTTATCATCAGTGGGATAGCGTAGTTTACTACCTCGAAGACAACGTGAGGCATATTCACACGGTCTATGCTTTCGAATCTCTTCTTAGCTCAGTATCGCTCCTCTTGCGTAATAATTAAAGGTATCTATTATTACTATAAACGAATTTTCCAAATTTTATGCTGCGAGAATAGGTTCTTCATACAATGCATCCAAAAGCTTATTAAAAACAAACTCCTGCTGCTCTTCCCATTTGAACTCTGCTCCTTTTTTCAAGAGCTTAAAGAGTGGCAGTGCGATTTTTGTGTAACTTTTAAAATAAATCTTCTGTAATATCGAACAAATTCCAAAAGTAGTTTGATTTTCTTTACATTTGTAGGTTTTGGATATTTTCTTGCAGCTTCTTTTTTTTTGGGTTCATTTTTACTTGGCCATTTCCTACAATGTGCTCAATAACTTTTACTTTACTTTTTATAAACTGGCATTTGTTTGGCTCAAAGGTTTGATTTGCTTTTAATAACCGTTGTAAAAGCCTAATAAATGGTTTTCCGTGTTTTTAGAGGTTAAAAGCAAACACCAATATGTCGTCAAGATGAACCTCTATTTTGTATCGCTGTATACCTGCTTGTGCCAAAGTTATGGCTCTTAACAAGGTAATCGGAGAGTCAATACCATTTATAGGCATGTTTTTATATTGATAATGTTTATCTGTTCTAGAAAATGCAGATTTATGAGCGTCATACTCATGTATTATAATTTGGAAAAACCCTTGTTTCAAATTAACAACTGTTATATAGCGTTCTAATACCACATGTTCAAGTGTATTACTCTGAAATTGAAATGGGTGGTAGCTACCAATTGTTCTTTCTTGTAACTGCCGAAAATCCATTACTACGCACCAACGTTTTTCACTATTTGGTCCAGCGTGGTTTGGCACGATCCACATGATTGAATTGTACGAAGACTCAGATAGCTCTCTTGTGACTTAATCGAGCAGATTTTTTATCTCTTTTTTCATTTGCTCTTTCATAGCCGGTAAATATCTGTATCGTTTTGCTGTTATTGGTGTTTCCGTTGACGTTCTCATCCTATGTTTTTAAAAGTTTGCTGTTTTTAGAGGCTCTCTTTTAGGTCCAAGCACGTATGGGTTCCATTTTATGAGCTCTCACATATTTTTCCTCTCTTCCACGTTACAAGTTGACACATTGACTGTCTTTATTATTTCATCCACTTTTGCTTTTCTGCTTATTTATATTTCTCAGTTATTACCCCTCTCATGGGTCTGAATGCTCTTGTCATTATTATCGACGTCGCTGATATGCTTACTTTGGCCCTTATTTCTTTTTCTCCCTTACTTACATTCATATGATTTATTTCATTTTCACTCTTTATAAATGTATATATTTCTCTCCAATTTTTTAGTTTTTTCAAACATTCGTGTGAACGTTCTATCTAATTTTTTCACCTCGTCCCCATTGACGTCAGCTATTTTAGCCGTTTTAATAACTTTGCACTCTATTAAGTCCACTGACGGGAATTCTATAGTAATTGTCCGGTTATTTGTGATAAGACACTTTGCATACACCTTACTGTCATTATATAATGCAATAATTGTGCCAAATGAAATTCCCGCTTTAACTTTTGTAGAGGCACCCAGCCCATTTTCAGTTTTCTGTGTCTTTGCTTAATATTTACATATATTACTTGACTTGTTCTCACGACAATCTTAAAGATTTATAGCTCTACGGGTGGGATTTCGATTCCACTTAACGTAACATTATTTTTTATGGAATGAATCTGACCCTCATACACTTGAAAATGTTCCATATTATTAAGCCTTCCACTTCTATGGAAAAGTAACGTGCAGGATGGACATAAAATTTTTGAGGGGTTTTCATACTTACCTCAGTGTTTGGTGTGCTGCGTGAGTCACACCTTTTACATTCATTTTTTTCTGCCATTTTTTTTCAATTTGGAATCCAAGCAATCCTTTTTTATCATCAAGATTTCCGTGTCTGTATGGATCTAAATCGTGGTAATCTTATTTATATAAGGGCTCTGTACAACCACTGACGGTAGTGTTTATCCTATATTTGATATATTAACTTTTACCACACAGAGTAATTATGTATTATCTTTCTCTTAAGCAATAGCCTTTTCTTCAATCTTTGCGGATAAATGCGCTGTTTTTTTGTATGTTGCTCAAAAATTGTCGTGTTTTGCCCTCCGCGTTCTGTGTGTGCCTGCTTCTCGAGTTCGTCACTTTCTCCACTCTTTAGATTATTCCCAAGTGTCTCCTTGGTGCTAGCAATGGATTTCTATACTCACATCATAACATGAGTTTCTAATATCTTATGCTATTTTTCACCTGTGGTATAGTGAGAAGCACAAGTGTGTTATTATTACGGTGCGTGCGAGCGCCGCACGATGAGAGGGCGATTTGTAGTCAGTTGCGTACTGACTGTGCCCTGGCAAAGATGCCTCATGTAATCCTACTATTATTATACATTAATAAACTCAATATCTTATTAAGCCCAGCTATGATTATTTCTCACTTATAAGACATAATATCACCCACCTTACTTTTAAACACCCGCAACTTATCACTTATTATTGGCTTATGCTTGACGAGTGAAGATCACGTTCAACATCTTGCAAGTTTAAATGCTAGGCTTTCGGGTTGCTTATGCCCACGTTTGATTAGTTATGATTATTTCCCCTATAATAATCTCTGGAGTTATCATGGTAGAAGAACTGATTATTTCTTCTGTCATGGTAATCATTCTTCTTGTAATCATACCTATTTTAATTATGACCTTCTTTTTAGTTACTATAAATATTTTTTCTACAATCATTATCACTGTTGTTATGATTATTATTGTTTTAGTTATATATCCGTTTTTCGTAGTAATCACATTCAACTGCTACGCAGATCTCCACGTTTGAACAAAATTTAAAAGGCGGAAGTGTTGTGGGATAGTGAGAAGCACAAGAGTGTTATAATTACGGAGCGTGCGAGCACCGCACGATGAGAGGGCAATTTTTAGTCAGTTGCGTACTGATCGTGCCCTGGCAAAGATGCCTTATGTAACCCCATAATTTTTATATAATAATAAACTTAATATCTTATCAAGCACGGCTATGATTACTTACCACCTACACGACATTACAGTTGGCGACGAGGATGGGGTCATAAACGAGGGCGAAAGAGTGTAGTGCAGGAAAATAAAAAGTGATCACTAACTGGGTTGAAAGGTACTCGGATGAGAAAGGCATCGTCTTAAAAGCTAAATTGAATGTCGGAACATATAAAAACGGGTTGGATACAAACGCTAAATGAAAACCAAATAATCGCAGAGTTAAAAAAGCAAAATATTGAATTGGATAAAACCGAAAATTTTAACAATTAGCGAGTACAACTAAAAGACGTAGTCAAGAGGGAAAAATACCAGGACCCGGCCAGTACGAGTAAAAATAGCATTTCAGTTGACGCTACACATACAGATCTCGAGACTGACAACGACAAGGAAGAGTCGGATACGGACAGCACAATGGCAAGCGACGGGGGAAAGTTATTTTTTTCCTTGGAAAGAGACTACTGGGAAACCTTTACTAAACAACTAGAGTTTTACTTAAATGAAAAGGATATTACAGTAGAAAAAAAGAAAGTATCCACGCTTATGATGCGTGTGGATCAAAAGACGTTCAATCTGATAAAACAGCTAATAGCACCCGAGAGTATAGCAGAGAAAAAATTCGATGATCTAGTGAAATTGTTAAAAGCTCATTTCAACCCCAAGCCATCAGTGGTAATGGAGCGATGTACATTTGACCAGGCAAGACACGAGACCAGTGAATCCAATGCAGATTATGCAGCAAGATTTAAAAAATTGTCATTAAACTGTAAGTTTGCCGATCTTAAAACAGCATTACACGACCAGCTTGTATGTAAAATTTGGGACAAAGATATTCGAGCCAAGCTTTTTGAAGACGACTAGCTTAATTACGATAAGGCATTGAAGATAGCTGTAACACACGAATATGCAGTAAAACACGCAGCAGTCTCAATAAATTAATTGGAACATAAGCAGCATAAAATAGAAGTATACGCGTTCCATCAATTACAGGAAGGAAGACAGCACTAATTTCATAAGAAAAAACAAGCAGGAGGGAAGCAGAGTGTTGACAGAGCTATGGTGCTTGGCCGCAAGCAGCCCATGGCTCGACGAAAGCTAATGACAAGAATACAGGCATAGTATGCTATTGCTGCGCGAAAAAAAGGCACAATTTAAGAGATTGTAGATTTCGCAATTACATCTGTAATAACTGTTTCAAGAAAGGACACCTGGAAAAAGCTTGCCAAAAGAAGAATGAAAACTCCCAACAGTCAAGAGGGGAAGTGAAAATAATGACCTTAACAATTGATGAAGACACCAACAAAGACAATGAATCTTCGTATCAGGATTTCTTTACACAAAGAGTAAGTAAAGGCAAACAACAAAATATGTGTACAAACATAGGTCTAGTCAGTCCGATTGGTAATGATAAAGACCGGATAAGTGATAGCAATGGTGACTACGCGAGTTTAAGTTTAACAGACGCCAAGCCTATGTTTGTAAAAATCGCTATAAATGGTATGGAATTAGGCCTCGAAATAGATACAGGTACATTTGCGACAGTACTTTTGGAAATAATTTATAACCAGTATTTTTTAAACATTAAACTCACGAAGACAAATATAAATTTAAAAGCGTTGTTACGGGGTGCACAACGCGGATGAACGAGGCAGAGTCTCTCCACTTCGACCGGGCCTGTGTTGCCCGGATACCCAACGGTGACACTCCCTGTAAAATATTTTGTGGGTCTCGTTCGCCGAGACACCGCTGCGGAATCAGGTATCGCGGCTACCTTGAACGTCGTTGCCTCTCGTGACGACTATAACACGACACGAAGGGGGATCCGGCACACACAGAAAGGAAGCACTCACGATCAAGTTTAAAATAATAAGTATATTCAGCTAAATGATATAAAAAGGAATACAAAATATTACTCGCGGGTGTGTGTGTAATTCTCGCACGTCAAGCGCGCTTGCTCGCGGCGCGAAAACGCGAATCGGGCAGACAACGCGGGCTAATCTAGGGCCGCTGCCCTTTACAATAAACTGCCTGTTGGCAGGTACTTACGGCGATGCGGGGTCGCTCCCCGACGATGCCTCTCGCAGGCCAAGTCTACACGGGAGCAGTGGAGCGGTTACGCTGAGGTCAGTAGGCGTCCCTACTGGCAGCGTTCGAAGGCCGAGATCAACGGTATCGGCCTTGGTGACCCTGAGTCCGGCGTCGCCTGCTATCCCAGCAGGACCCGGACACTCAGCACCAAGCACTGTACCGGAGACAGCTCAAGTACTGCCGCCACGACAACAATCGCAGGAACGGAAACACTCCAGAGGACGCGTCTCACGTCCTCCCAAACAGAATTTGCTTCTCGCGGGGGGAAATCGCCTTGAGGAAATTGCTTCTCGCAACCCCCAACAAAAACTTGCTTCACGCGCGTTCGCTGGCCCAAGCTAATCTGATCTCTTTTCGGCTTTTTCTTCCCTTTCCATCCTTTCCTAACTGTCCTCTCCGTTTTTCTTTTTTCCTTCTTTCCCTATCGGTCCTAGACTACCGATAAGGGCTCGACGGTATTTCACCGTCACAGCGTATAATGGAAAACTGTTACAACTGATCAGGCAGTTGAGCAATGTATCTGTACAATTTGATAATATAACACGGGTATTAGATTGTTTTGTTGTGCCGGGCGTTGGGCCGGGACTACTAGGACGCCAATGGTTAATGTTATTCGAATCGTGGCCGTTGATAATTCCGGGAGAGCATAAATTTGAAATTAAAACACTAGATAGTAATAAAGTTTCAACCTACTTTGCGAATTAATACACTAAGTTATTTAGCAACACTTCCGGATTATATAACAAAAGCACTACAACAGTTTACTTAAAGAGCCATTCGCATCCAATTGCTTTGAAGTGAAGACACGTCCCATATGCGTTGAAGCCACTCATTGAGAAGGATATCGAACATCTGATTGAATTAGGGCATTCAAAGCTAGTGGAAGTAAGCGAATGGGCCACTCCAATAGTCCCGGTATTTAAAAGTAACGGAAGCATAAGGATATGTGTAGACTTTAAACTGACTTTCAATATCTTTATAATGATTGATAAATATCCTTTACACACAATAGATTGAATTTTCGCAAAATTACAAGGTGGAATCTTCTTCTCAGAGCTGGATTTAACTCATGCTTGTATGCAATTTCCAGTGAATAAAAACTGTACAAGTCTACTCACTATTGTGACCCACAAAGGGCTATTTCAATACACAAAACTTCCAGAAGGCGTCTCGATGCAGAAAAAAATGGACGAATGTTTACGAGGGATAGATAATGTCATTGCGTACTTAGACAATATATATGTAACCGGGCGTAGCAATGAAGAGCATAAAGAGAATTTAGAAAAAGTATGTATGCAGTTGCAAGAATGTAATCTCATATTAAATCTAAAAAAATGTAGGTTTATGCAAGAAAAAATTGATGTATTGGGTTTTGTCATAAATAAGGACGGATTACATAAGTCACGATCTAAAGTAAATTCAATGGCTAATGCACCGCAATTAAGCAATGCAAAAGAGTTAGCCACATTCATAGGATTAAAAAATTTTTACGCCAGATTTTTAAATGACAAATCAAATAAACTAAAGTCGTTATATGACTTACTGCGCAAGGAAAAGTTTGAATGGAACAGCAAAAAAATTTTATGCGTGGGTAAAATGAGAATTAATTTTACCGAGAGTACTCGTAAATTACAATCCGAAGGAAAAAATTGTACTGGCTCGTGACGCGTCCAAGTACGGGGTATCCGCAACTCTGTCACACAAATATGAAGATGAAACTGAAAAGCCCATAGCTTACGTATCAAAGGACATTGCGAAAAGTGAGCTCAATAGGGCAATAATTGATAAAGAAGCTATGGCTATCGTCTTCGGATTCAAACGCTTCAATCAATTTGTATTTGGAAGAGAAATTATTTTGCGCACAGGCAAGAAGCCATTACAATTAATCCTTGGCCCTAGAAAAAGGATACCTATGACTGCCGACAACAGATTACTAAGACAAGCATATTACATGTCGAGATTTAAATATTCTATAGAGCATGTGAAATCCGAAACAAACGCCAACTGTGACGCACTGTCCAGGCTTCCCGTGAATGACAACACAATCTCATGATTATAAGCGATACAAAATTTTCACATGTTAATTATTTTAAGGAAGGCACTTCTTCGTTTGCCAACAAAACACTTGAATTGGAAAGTAAAATAGACAAAACGATTAGCCGCACAATCAAGCATGTCAGGAACGAATGGCCGAATTTTAACGAGTTGTCAAGTGAAGAGAAGGCTTACTACTTCAAACGATATGAGTTGTCGGTGGAAATAGGTTGTCTTTTTTGGGGGTTGCAAGCGTGCATCCCGGAGACAATGCGAAAGACCATTCTTAAAGAATTTCACTTGTTCCACTTGGGATTGTTAAAATTCAAATGCTTGCGTGATCATACATTTGGTGGCCAGGGCTTCATTGAGAAATCGAGAACCTAGTAAAAAACTGCAAAATCTCTCTGATTTAACGAAAAAAACCGGCTAACACTCCTTTAACTACATAGCCCTGGCCAACTCGCGTATGGAACCGCATTCATAGCAATTTCGCAGGCCCATTTTTCAGTAACATGTCTCTCATAATAATCGACGCACACAGCAAGTGGCTTGAAATTGTAAATTTTAATAACAATACAAAGTTGTATAAGCTCATGGCTGAATTTAAAACCTTATTTGCTCGCCATGGATTGCCTCTACACTGTGTAACAGACGGTGGTCCACAGTTCAAAAGTAACGAATTCCGAGCATTTTTGAGTACAAACGGCGTCAAGCACAGTTTCTCACCACCCTATCATCCTGCCACAAACGGGGCAGCAGAAAGCTTTGTACAGACATTCAAAAACAAAGTAGGCAAAATTTTAAAGGGTAAAAAGACGTTGGAAACGGCAATGGACTTATTTTTATTTGATTACCGTAGCATACAACACTGTACTACTGGTTCAAGCCCGGCGCAACTTACGTACAAACGAGAACTCTGGACGCGTTTTAGTTTGCTTAAGCCAAATGTTATGCAAACGATAGAGACGTGGCAGCGAGGACAAATTGTAGCCAGGAAGAAAAGTCGTCGTGTAAGTGTGAGTGCTAGTGATGACGTTTTAATCGATGATTTCTGTAAAAGTAACGATAAGAGAGAACCAGAGAGAACCCGGGAAGATTGTAAAGCAGGTTTCACCATCTACTTATGTAGTAAGAACTGATCATAATGGCACACAAAAAAGACATAAAGATCAAATGGTTAAACGCGACATTCAACTGCTACGCAGATCTCTACGTTTGAACAAAATTTAAAAGGCGGAAGAGTTGTGGTATAATAAGAAGCACAAGTGTGTTATGATTACGGCGCGTGCGAGCACCGCACGATGAGAGGGCGATTTGTAGTCAGTTGCGTACTGACTGTGCCCTTGCAAAGATGCCTCATGTAATCCTTTTATTATTATACATTAATAAACTCAATATCTTATTAAGCCCGGCTATGATTATTTCTCACTTATACGACATTATATCACCCACCTTACTTTTTTTGCTACCTAGCAAAATTTTAATCTTTTTTGGAGTTATGGTAATAATTTTTGTCTGCCACCTTTCTATTTAACGATTTTTCTTTTTTTTTTTTTCCTTTTTTGTTTCTCATTAACGTTAAGATTTTTATTATTTTTCTTTAAGCATCCTGCCACAGTTTTTTACACCCATTAGTAGAATGTGAACCGTGGTTTTGGCAATATGAACAATATTTTACATCATCCCCACTATTTCGCTTGTCCGTATCTGACTTACTGACGGGCACATCGCTGCCAATAAGGTCCACCATGGCATCATACTATCGTTGAGCGTTATTTTCCCTAAATCTTTTCTTTTGCACTATCTTTGACCGGGAAAAACTTAATTCTTTATCTACAGTAGTCACTGCTTCAATAGTCTCTTCTAACGTCTTTGGTTTGAACCCTGTATAGTTCCAATTGTATAGAGTAACAGTCTCAAGCTACACTTGAAGTGTCTCCACTCCTCCCTTATTACTAAATATCCGGGGGAGCGTCAACGGGAATAAATAATGATAATGATGTGCAGAACTGATCGTCCACTACCCCTCGCAGCTTATTTTTTACAATTCCTACAAAACATACCTCCTATTGGCTAAGAATTCTTCATTTTATAATCTTAATCGTTTGTTTGAACAAGGAAAACTTCATGGGGTCCTGATTGTACAGCGGTATAATACTTGCAGTGCTGTTTGGAAACATGATAGTATTGAAATTCATTCCTGCAAGCAATTAAATTTCTGCTAAATCTATTTGACTAAGAGGCAAATTGTACGTTTTGTCGCTCCAGAAAGTTTTGTCAAGTATTTTCTAGTTGTCAGTTATTTATTTTCTGGTTTATTAGTTGTTTTAACAAACAATCAAGTGTGACATTTCTGTTTTAGTTATTTGGACGTGTAAAACAATGGTTTTCACCATACTCAAACAACCAAGTCTTGATTTTATTATCTTCAGGATAAAAAATACAACTTCTACTATTGTAGCGGGGGGGTCAAAATGCCTTGCTACACGATAGAGCATGAAGCTATTTGGCATTTTGTTTTCTACGCGCTAGTCTTGTCATATGTGCATCTTCCTCGAATCTACTGTCGTTTTCTTCGTCAAAGTGTCTAGCTACTGTGACGTGGAAAACCGACGTCACGGTAAAAGGTAGGTCGTAGTAGCAAACAAGAGGAGAGGTGGCACTATGCACACCAACACTACCCCACCCACGGCCCTTGTACCGACCTACCCCTTCACTTATCCCTACTATAGGCAGCACTGCCAGCCCTTGACTGTGTGCAGCGGCGGGTGTGTGTGCGCACTGACGCATACACAGGCAGGTAGCTACAGTATCAGGGAGCACGAATCGGCAGGGCGACAAGAAAAGCACTTTCCGTCTTGTCTGTTTCCCGCCAGGACGTATAATCTAAGGGCTTCGCAGCATTATATAGTTCTACGGGTGTGTGTACTAGATACGACTGTGTGCTGTACCGAGTGGCCACCGGAAGCTCACAACAACGGCTACCTGTTGGCTGCCTGGACTTCCACAACGATCTTTACACACACGCTGTCAAGGACTACTGGGTTCGAGTGCCAACCCCTGCTCGTCAGACCTCCCGGTGCCCGAAGATAGTGCTACAGAGAGACCCCTGCTGTAGCAAAAGGATGGTGGGCCTATTTTCTATTTATCCCGTCCCTACGGTGGACAAGCATTGTGCTAAGCAGCAACTGTCGGACCTGCACCTGCAGGGCTAAGGTTGTATAGAGTCAGGCCAAGTCGGATAGTCGGGCAGAATAAACATTGTATAGAAATAATAATAAGTTTTGAGTTATTAATAAACGCAAATAAATGCTTGAATGTTAATCTCACCCTTGTATGTATACTGATTTCCAGCTATCTGTCCTATCCGTTTAGCCATATAGTTAGTAATAATAAAGAATAATTTTATATGTACTGTGTCTTGCTGCTGACTGCAAAGTGAGCAAGGCACGACACATCACATGGCGCTCGAGTATTTGTACAGGCAATTGCTCGGCGCAGTGCTTTAAGCGGCCATTTTGTGTGCGTGCCGCATGCCGAGGCAAGTAGGTTAGCTTACAGACACTGCGTGGCCTCTGTGATTATTTTACATGTATGTATAGGGGATATGAACGCCTGCTGTATCGCTATATGAATTCTGATGGCAAGCTGTGTTTATAATATGAAATAATAAATATGAAATTATGGTGCACAGTGTGTCATATTTAAGTATTTATTGTGTTTGAAAACTTTATTGTCTGTTGGTCATTCGTTTTTGCACTACCGTGTTGCCCTTGCTTGCGAAAATAATAATAAAGTGTCTCCCTTGTATTTTAAGGCGTGAGCTTGCACAACATTAAGGGTCATCGTACAGTGTAAATAGGGTATAATTTCTAAATACACAAAGTAAAAGTTCGAAGTAGAATAAAGACAGTGTTTACATTCGTTTAGTAGATTGCTAGTGCTAACTTACGGTATTTTGAAAAACTTGTTCGAAATAAGCCCTACAGTAGCATAGTAAATAGTTCAAGCTACATGCTAAGGCAAATGGCATGCAGTATAAACAAAGTGCTAAAAACGTACAGTATACTCTCTATCGCCCGGCTTTGTTTTGGGTAACCTCTAGTACAACGTACACATAAACATGACGGTTTTACTAGAGGACTTGGAATTTTCCTTTAGTGCAAGCGTGACCAGGTGGGACGAACTGCAGGCATTAAGCCATGAGACGATAACAAGAGTAATCGCAGATATTGTTGAACAGTTTACGGACGGAGAAATATTTCAATACTTAATATTATTAGGATTGAGAAGTAATAGGACCGTAATAGAAACTAGGGATCGGTTGCAGCGTTTTTTAAATAGAAAATACATCGGACCAACAGTTAATACATGAAAAAAAGACATAGACGAAATTACGCGAATAGATCGAAATAATTTGGCCATGGAGCTTTTGGACGCAGCGAATAGGCCAAAACGCCGCAAAACCAGATTCGTACCTAACTAGTCATCGACGACAAACACTAGCATGGCCAATGGCGATCTCGCCAACACCTTGACCTTAAATCTGTGAACCCTAATAGATAAGATTGACCCACCCCTGCCGCTCTACGAACAAGTTAACTGGGTGTACAGGAACCTTCACCCATACTATCGCGGAAGGATCCCCAGAGCGCACATAGGCAGCTTTAATGACTTTCTGCTGCTAGGCAAGAATGTGAAATTAACCCAACAGCAAGACAGAGAATATCGGCCACCTCGACCACCAGCGGACTGTCTGTTTTCGGCGACATCATTTGTTTCCCGAAAACAATCGACGTCGAAGAGAGTTGCTGCAGTGGAATCCACCCCTAGCGGTGGGGATAGCGCAGAACTGCAGCTGGTAAAAGCGTTACCCACCACAACGGCCACTACAGTAGTCGAAGAGAATAAAACGGCGAAGCAGCATAAAACTCTGCAACAGCAGCTTAAAGAAATGCTAGCTCCATTTAAAGATATGATGCTAGCAGAAAGGCACCAAAATGCACAAGCATCAGCCTCCAAAGAAAAAAAACAGCCGTCTGTAACACGAAAAATACGGGTAAAAATGCAGCTACAGAAAATAAAGACCGTTCATGTTTTCTTACCAAAATGTTGGACACTGGCGTAATGACTGTCTCCACAGGGGGTATTATACCAAATGTGGCAAGGTAGAGGACAAGCGTTATAAGTGCCCTAAATGTAATACGGAGAGGCCAGGAAACGCCAGAGGAGGGAAGCAATAGGACTTGGTACCACCTCACCGGAGCAAGCCATACATAGACTTCATACATACCAGTAACTACAGTAATAAGCAACGAGGAAAACAGGGAACGACAAGAACTTTTTAAAATTGGTTCAGCAATAAAACTTGCAATACTGACATATTCAACGTGGCTAGCTAGTACACTAGGCGAGGCACAAATATGTAGTAGACGGCAATTATGTTAGCTGGGAAATTTGTTACAAATAGCTCTGTCAAACTTCCGAAATCATTGGATAGATACTACCACCACCTTAATACGCTGGAAAATCGAAGTGATGAAAAGAAACCAGTTCCATAACCGACCATGTGCACAGTAAGGGCCTAGGTGCTGGGAAAGGAAAAAGAAACACGCATTGCCAAAGCAACGGTTGGAAGGAGTGGCTGGAGCCGAGTTTTCTACCATCCACCGAGGACGTGGTGTCCGCCACGGGTTGAGGACTTGGGTGGGGGACACATGAAACTGAAAAAGTGATAGAGGCTTTGGCGTTAGCCGAAGACCCACGTCACTATTTACCACTTGATGTCGCAAGTATTAGAACACAGGCACTCGTGGATAGTGGTGTGGTACATTGTTATTTAGAAAAAGGAATAACTAGGCAACTGAAGAATTTTCAACCCTGTCGTGCTACGATTTCTGTTGCCAACGGAAAGATACTGCCAGTTCAAGGAACCATAGATGTTCCGATAACCATCGGGCAAACGACCAAGACACTGACATTGGAATTAGTGGATGAGTTGGAGTACGAAGCCATTTTTGGGATAGATTTCCTGAAAAGGTTCCAAGTTATCGTAGATTACGGTAAGGATGTATGGTGTACTCCCACAAGTCCATGGCATACGTTCAAGGGCAAAGAGAGCGATCAGGAACGCCCAAAAGCGGTCGCTGCTATGGGAGAATTGATAACGATAACTTCTTTCAAGGAACAAGAGTTAGTAAAAATCATCGATAAATTGATCGTTCCTCGCCCGGAAAAGCTTGGAATTACCACCGTAGCCGAACATAGCATAGACGTCCAAGGCCACCCTCCAATTAAACAACGTCCCCAACGGCACGTGCCTTAGGTTCTACAGATTGCAAACGATGAGATAGATTGGCTGTTGCATGAGAAAATCATCGAGGAATCCGGAAGAGCGAGGTGTAGCTGTCCATTTCTAGCACCAAAAGCCAACGGGAAATTTCGATTTTGTATAGATTACCGGAAATTTAACAAAATTCAAAAAAACGTTTATCCTACGCGACTTATGGATGATATTTTGGACAAACTGCGCCAAGCCAGGTACATATCAACAATCGACCTTAGTGAAGCCTATCATCAAATCCTTTTAGATGAAATCAGCAAGGAATACACAGCCTTTGCTGTACGTGGTAGAGGATTGTATCAATATGTGCGCATGCCCTACAGACTGACCATCGCCCCAGTAACATTCCAGACCATCATGGATCAGATTATTAAACCGGAGTGGGAACCCTACGTTTACACGTACATGGACGATATGATAATTGTCACTGAAACGTTCAAAGAACACCTCAAGTGGTTGAAGATTGTTTTGAGGGCACTTAATGATGCAAACCTCGTGATTAACCGCGAAAATCAGAATTTGGATGTGGAGAAGTTAAGTACCTTGGGTACGTGGTGGACGGGAGAGGACAGATGTTAATAAAGTCCGGCCAATCTTAGAATACCCCGCACCCACCACCCTAAAACAACTTAAGAGATTCATAGGAATGATTGGATGGTATTCCAGGTTTATCCTCCATCTCGCCGAAAAAAAGTCGCCTCTAACGAAGCTAATATCTAAAGACATGAAATGGCAATGGACTAAGGAGCAGCAGTCAGTCTTTAAGAGCCTCAAGCAAGCCCTGACCGAAGCCCCTGTCTTATCAAGGCCCAACTTAACGCAACCGTTGCTCCTACAAATAGACGCCAGTGACTATGCTGTGGCCGCAGTGTTAACCCAAACCCTTGAAGGTGAAGAGCACCCGATATGTTATATGAGCCAAACACTAAGCAAGCCGGAGTGTAATTACACTGTGACTGAGAAGGAATATTTGGCTATGCTGTGGGCTGTAGATTGATTAAGGAGATATCTGCAGGGGGAATGGGTAACAGTAATTACTGACCACAGCAGCCTATTATGGCTCAAGAGATTGAAGGACCCAGTAGGAAGATTGGCTCGGTGGAACAATGCGTTGCAGGCATACGACTTGGAGTTTGTCTATAGGAAAGGAAAATTACATCAAGTTCCAGATGCCCTATCCCGTGCCCAAGAAAATTCAGTCCCAGTAATTACGCCCAATATCGCGCAAGTACACGATGAATGGTTCTTGAAGCAAGTCAAGGGGGTGCAGGTGGTTTCACGGAAATTTGGAAATTAGAAATATGAGAACAGAGCTCTTTTCTTCCACAAACCAAACCCTATCGTTAGCTCAGCGATGGAGGACCTGGATAAATGGAAAAAGGTCCTACCACAAGAACACCGCGTCCAAGCACAACACGATGCCCACGATGCTCCCCAAGCAGGTCACCTAGGTGTGGAGAAAACTTATGCTCGCCTCGCCGATTATTATTATTGGCCTGGGTATTTCCAAGATGTAGTTCAGCGTCCACAATTTATTTACCCACACAAAAAAAAAAGTAAAAAAACGAATGACTAGCTAAAAACAAGCAGATAATTAACTAGCACATTAGGCAGATCTATAAGCTTATTCTAATTACGGGGGGACAGTGGCATACGTTTTTTTTCTATACACGCCAATAAAACACTTTACTGTTTCCTTCCATCCCGTATATTCCCCATCCCAATTTCTTACTGCAGCTTGGTGACTTCCTTCGTCTTGCTACCAGCCAAGGTGTTGACTGAGTTTAGGCACGGGGAGGTACCGAAGGGCAGGTAAGTAAAATTGTAAATTTCGAATAGCACTATGGCATTTATCTGGGGAGCAGGGAAGAGCTCTTACGGCTTTGACCAATCAAAAAGGACGTAGTCAATCTTTTTTGTCGTTTCGTAACATTAAAAATTAACTTATTTACGTAATTTGCTATTCCTAAAAAAAAAAAATCTTTTTGTTTAAGATGTGCAACTTTTAATTTATTGCCACAGTCAATTTTTTTTTGTGTCCGATAATACGACATCCCTCGATATCGGGCATCGTATGTTACTTTTAAGTTTGTTGTAAGCATAGGCGAGTGCACCTGCGAATAATACTATCCGACAGTAGAAAAGCGGTAATAACTAGTGCTTTACACTGACACCACGACATTAAACCGCTTATTACACTGACAAGACCACCAATGTAGGCCGACCAGTATTTCCTGCCGAATCCTGAAGAAGTAGACGATCTGCGATACTAATCCGCAAACAGATACTCTACACTAATTTACGCACCCGTTTTCATAGGATATTTAGCGTCAACAATTGCTCACCCCTTAGGTCTAGCGGAAAAATTGGGGTGAAGCCAAGGTTTGTGAAGGGGGGTTCGTGATGTGGAAAACTGACGTCACGGTAGAAAGGTATGTCATAGTAGCAGACAAGAGGAGAGGCGGCCCTATGCACACCAACACTACCCCACCCACGGCCCTTGTACCGACCTATCCCTTTACTTATCCCTACTATAGGCAGCACTGCCAGCCCTTGACTGTCTGCAGCAGCACGTGTGTGTGCGCACCGACGCATACACAGGCAGGTAGCTACAGTATCAGGGAGCACGAATCGGCAAGGCGACAAGAAAGGCACTCTTCATCTTATTTGTTTTCCGCTGGGACGTATAATCCGAGGGCTTCGCAGCGTTACATAGTTCTACGGGTGCGTGTGCTAAATATGACTGTGTGCTGTACCGAGCGGCCACCGGAGGCGCACAATAACGGCTACCTGTTGGCTGCCCGGACTACCACAGCGACCTTCACACACACGCTGTCAAGGACTACTGGGTTTGAGTGCCAACCCCTGCTCGTTGGACCTCCCGGTGCCCGAGGATAGTGCTACAGAGAGACCCCTGCTGTAGGAAAAGAACCATAGGCCTATTTTTTATTTATCCCGTCCCTACGGTAGACAAGCATTGTGCCGAGCAGCAACTGGCGGACCTGCATTTGCGGGGCTAAGGTTGTATAGAGTCAGGCCAAGTCGGAGAGTCGGGCAGAGTAAACATTGAATAGAAATAATAATAAGTTTCGAGTTATTAAAAAGTGAAAATAAATGCTTAACTGTTAATCTTGCCCATGTATGTATACTGATTGCCAGCTATCTATCCTATCCGCTTACCCCTATAGTAAGTCATAATAAGGAATAATTTTATATGGGCCGTGTCTTGCTGCTGACTGCAAGGTGAGCAAGGTACGACACATCACACTATATATCTATTGCTCGATCTTAGTTTATTTTATAACAATGCCTAATTTCGTACATGTTTTTTCCTGCCTTCTGATACATCCTCAATATTACTTTGTTTGTCTAAATCACTATTAACTTCTCACTGTACTCTCTGTTTTCTATCTTTTAAGCGTCAATTTTTAACTTCCACTTTTACATTATCCAATGCAGCAGCCCTATTATTTATATTGTCCGTTTTCAAGCTGTGATTTCTCTCTTTACGCAACAATTTGGGTTTTATATTTTTGAGCATCTTTTAAATAATAACTTGTGTAGATTCATTTGCTTTTTTTTAAAGTGAATATTGCTTTATTTATCATGACGTAAAACGTTTGGATTATAATAAACTTATTTTAAAAAATAATGCATAGAAATTACAAAAAAAAACACACACACACTTATTGATCAGTATTCAGCTCAATAATATAAGTAAATAAGTACCTCTTTTAAAAGAAAATTAAAAACCCATGGGAAAAGATAAAAGTATAACAAGATAATAATAATTAAGACACTTACATTATATCCAGTGATAAAATAAAGACAATTAGAGTGATGATAATCTACACACTTGTGATAACAAGTGTCTTTTCACTAGCAGGCCTTGGTTCTAACGTAGTATACTATTATTTATTTGTATAGGCCTCTCTTACTTAACATACCTCTGGTGAGTCAGTGCCTTAATTGAGATGATTGTTCCTCGTTTAATCTTTTCTGATATGTCCAATCTTGTATACTTGTGGCACTGCACTATGTATGCTTTCCGATACTCATTTTTAGTTTTTGAACAATCAAACACTATACGCGTAAAAAAAATTTTTATTTTTGCGACAAACGCCAACCCCAACACTTAGCACCAAACTGTAACGTGAGGAAGCAGTGGCTTACGGTGCACGCATGATCATAAAAATGTTTAATATTTTACAATTCTTTATTACTTATATTGGTAAGAAAAAGGTATATTATTGACTGACTGATCTCAACTCTCACAACAGACCATCTTCAACTCGTCTGACCAACTCCCTTACTTGGTGTCCTCTAACTACCATCGTCTTCCCTATTTTTCTGTCCTTTAGGGCCAACAACTAGAAGGGGTGCAAAGATGTATAGCTATTTTCTATTGTATGTAACACTTTGTTGTATGAATTAATATAAGTGAATGATGACAAAACAATTCTTTAAAAGCTTATAACATTTTTTAAAGATTTCTAAGAAATTCGATATTTAATCTACCTTTTGCGGGTTTTTTAAGTTATACTTTTATAGGTGTATTATGTGTAAGGGTAAATCAACGATTTTAAAATGTACTGAAAAAAATTTAGTCAGTCAGAGCCACCATATGTTTAACGTACGCTTTTACTCTCGCGCATAGCTCACTTGTAGCGCCACAGATGCTATGTGGCAGATACCACATAGTCAGTTGTACAAAAGTTGAACCAATATGGTCCTGAATCTTGATTACACGTAGCTGGCATATCTTTTCACTTCAACGTAGTTCAACAGCAGTGCTGCAGTGAGCTGTTTACTGGGCCATGCACTTGTGAAGTGTCATGTATATAGAGTATGTATAGAAAAGTATGAACTGTCATTGACCTTAATGTATTATTCGCCAGTATATGTACTTACATGGAGCTTTTTGATTTTTGTGCTACTATTTTTCATAAAATCAAGCAATATTAAGGAGACAAAACGTGTGGATTGCAAAAGCATATGTTTATATTTAATGTAGCATTGATTCTAAGATTATAATGAACATTTTTATCTAGGAAAAAATATTTGAATCAGCACAATTTTATTGTAGTTGTTTATTTTAATTCAACATTGAATAGTAGACATAAATGTAAATTTAAACCATTTAAGTTGCGCTTTTGATAACTTGGCACTATTAAAGACCCCTTAAATCAACGCTTTGACTATTTCTTGAATGTCAAGAAACATAGCTAAAGTACAGAATTCGTTTCTTATACGTAATTCAAAGCAAATACATTAAAAATATTCATGGCCTTCTAGGAAAAGGTATCATCAATTTAAAAAACTAAATAACTAGATATTTATAAATACTAGGCAATATTTTTTTTGTATGTTTGTAAAAAAACTCGTAAATTTTATTTAAATCACTTTCCATATTCACACAATCAGAAGATAAAATTTTTCTAAAAAAACATAAAAATTAGTCAAACGTAGAATGTAAATAAGCGGTGTATTACCGCCAAAACAAATTTTTTTCCCAATTGTTATTCGCTCCCAAAACCTTTTTATTTTTTACATAATAAAAAAACAAACAACTTTTCTCTCTAGCATTTTGTACCAGCAAGCTTAAAGAAAAAGCTATAATAAAAACTCCCTTTTGACTAAGAATCCCTTACTTCGAACAAAATATATAAACGAATGTTTAAGATGTAACTTATTTCTAAGGCCTTTGTCAGACAAACTACAATAAAACTAGTTTTACTTCAAGACAACTACGTGTAATACGAACTATTCTGTGTACCTTCATTAGAAGTATTGTATTCAACCAACTGCCCTTAAAGCATGGCAATAAGAATTTAACTTTTATATCAATAAAAACTGTCTTTTACATGAGACTCAATTGCTTCTCTAAGTCTTTATTGAAATTTCTTATCAGACCTATTCATAAACTGATCAGCACAAGCAGGTAGCTGTGTGCACCATTCACTGTAAGAGTTAATACGCTACGCATAATCTTAAGGCTCATGCGGCCAACCACATGTGGGAAAGATTTTGGACCACAATGGTTTTAAATTTGTACACATAAACTGTGGCACTTGCAGCTATTCATACATTGGTATTTTATATATTTATAAAGCGTGTTTGTTTTCGTTCGTGGTTGCTCTGACAGATCAAAGTTTTTTTAGTGCGGTGGCCTTGAGAAAAAGTGTGACAGAAGTAGATTTTTCTCGATTTTCCCTCCCTTGCCTTGCCCCCCGTGACGTACTTCTGGTCACCTCCGGACTGCATAACGCCACACTACCACACCACATGCTTTAAGTTGTATGAATTTTACTTCTTTTCCTTTTAACTAATTCTAAAAAAAAAAAAAAGAAAAAGACATTTTCCCAAGATATATAAGCCCCTAATATTCTGATCATAGTTAAAGCCCTTATCTACTCTACTATGAGCGGTCCCAATACGTAAATTTGATTTGTGCACGTTATCGTGCGGTTCGTACATAATTTTTTGTGTAAGTTTGAATTTACTATATAGTTATTGGTTTGGTTTAGTTATAAATTAAAACAATAAAGAAACTCTAATGAACTACGTTACATAATACACATCATAAACTAACTTTTTTAATTGAATACTTTTTTCGAAAACTTACAAATTAGTATTATTAAGCAGCTTTACTTTTCTATGTTTTAATAAATGTTTGTTTCTGTGTAACAAATTTATTACGTATACAATAAACGAATAATGTCTCGTACAATTTTTTATATTTTTCCCAAATTTCCAAAAATTAAAAAAAAATGTTTTGTACTGTAAAAATGCATTAATTGAGTTTTATTGTGTTTTATTCCTTCAACATTTTTTTATTTGTAATTGAAGTGATTTTTTGACTTAAGGACGTTCTGTACATAGTAAGTAAGGAAAAACTTTAAAGAAGTGAGAGGAACGTGAATGTGTGCAGTAAAGCGAGCAATTGTTTTCCTTATGTGGATGTACTCAGATACATATTTTCACGCTTACTTGCTTTGCTTTTTTAAAATTTATACAAAAACCAACGTGTGAATCTGTTCTTAAATTTAATAGGTATATATGGAAGTAATTTCTTGTACCCGAAAAATTAGGGGATTCATACAGATTATATAAATGCCATTTTGAGTGACTTTTTTGAAAGGCAGTATGTTAAACTGCGATTTTAAAAAAATTAATGTGAATAAAATAACGGTAGTGTCAAACGAGCTGCAATTATTATAGGTATTTTTCATGCTGTTCCAATTGTACATTTGACATTAAAGTAATATGCATCAAAACAGCAGATATGTGATGAAGGTCCTAAAGAGACATTCATTGGAACGTTTTATCCTGTTAGAGAAAGCGATACTACTGGATAAATTTTCTTAATTTTTTTGGTACAACTTTATTTTGGGTATCAAATATAATCTAGAATTGAGTGTAGAAGTGTATGAACAATAAAAGAGACTGTCTTCACATGATGATGTACGCTTACTAGCAAGTTCGTAAATTAAATGAATAAAAGTTAACTACAATAGCGTCTTTTTTCTAATTATCTGGTACGTTTACTGGCTAGTTTGTAAATTTAATGAAAAAAAGTTAGCTACGAAATCGTCTTTTCTTCCATCCCCTGGTATGCTTACTGGTGAGTTTGTCAATTGAATAACTAAAAATTAACAACAAATGTATGTTTTTCCAGATGACTCTAAGCGCTTACTAGCTTTTTTATAAATTGAGAACATAAAAGATAATATCATAAGTAAGTACTCACAAATGACCTGGAGCTAACTCACCAGTTTCTAGATTAAAAACATAAAGTATAAGAACACAAGAGCATATTAACAAATGATTTAGTGCACTTACAGGCAGCTATATAAATTAAAAACGTAAAAAATTTGAACACAAGTGCCTTTTCTTAGACGACCTGGAGTGCTTATCAGCCACTGTCTTAATGAAGTGAATGGAAGTTAATAACGAAAGTCTTTATACCCAGATGACCCAGGGTGCTTGATAACCACTCTGTTAATTAATGAAAGAACAATGAAAAACACAAGGACATATTACAAGATAATGTAAGGAGCGTTGTAGCGTTATTGTTAATTATGAAATAAATATTAACATCACAAGTGTCCATCACCAGAAAACGCAGGGTATTAACCAGACCTTCTATGCAATAATAACATGAGCACTTGTCATGAAGAAACTTTTGTTACCTTCTTGCTGTTGAAAAAAAAATTAAAGCTTTAAATAATAACTAGAACGGTTGTGATGAAGTTCACGAAAAAGAACTAGTTTTTGTTCCCCATTTAAATAAGTTTTTTGAAGCACACCTTCGAGATAGGTCTAATTTTCCTTGTAATGCCATTTTCTATGAAGAAAAAATTTCAACCAGGAATTTCAGCGAAGGTGACACTTTTTTTTGTAGCAAAATGAATAGCGCATATTTTGTTTCGTATGCAAGTTCAGATTTTCTTCTTTTTTTTTATTTATTTAGAAAATCATACTTGGCTTTGCATGTGTTTGGGATGCTGACCACTTCCATTTGACGTGCTATGCGATAAATAGTCCCTCAGCGCCACAACCAGATTATTAAGAGGGTGTATCATCACTGTAACATACTAGGCATTCTCCCAGCTCTTGCTGAAAATTATTTCTCTTTTAAAGTATGTGGTAGGTCATCTACTATCAACAGTCACAGTGTTTGCCTATTCATCATCTGCATGCATTCTAAATAATTCGTGCTGTAGTGGACGAATAGAAGTTTTGAAAAATTTATCTATAGTTTTAATGCATTAAGTTTCTCTCTATTAACATCATGTACTCTTCCTATTCCACTAGATATATGTAATAAGACACGTATGACATTTCGGACGAATGTGTAGCAAACTTACTATACATGAAATATTACGAGCTTCCCACTATAATGCATTGCAACAGTCAAAAACCATACAGTCTGAGGGATTGATGTCGCAAAATAATTAAACTGCGTGTCAAGTGCTATCTCAGCTCTCATATTTAAAAAGTATTTACTCTGTAATCTCTTAACAAGATTATTCAATGGTTTGTATTAATATATTCGCCATTCCTGTACAAAATCATACATTTCAAAGCTCTCAGTACCCTTTTACCCTCAAGATAGTTAAGAAGTCATCCGTATATGATGCAGCGCCAATGTCTAAGTCTAAGAAGCCAAGGTAGGTAAATCCTGAACCAAGATCACCAACGCCCTAGATTCCTATACCTGCTGCAGAAATACCTGTATCTTTATAAAACAGCAGGTTTTTTTAGTCTTACTTTTGTACAATGCCGCCAAAGCCAATACCACGACTACAAGTGTTAAAGGATGAAGGAAAGAGCAAAGAAAGAAGGTTTAAAATAAAGTAACTTTTTTTTAAACATAATATGGTAAAAGAATAAGTGAAAGAAAAAGTAAAAAAAAAGGAGAAGAAAGATAGAAGAAGAAAAAAATAGAGAAAAAAAAATAAAGAAAAAGAAAAATAAATGAAAAAAAAAAGAAATAACTAACTATAAAAAACATGTATCAATATCAAGTAAGAATAAGGAACGAGAAGTTGAGATTCGTACTTAACTTTAACTTATAATAATGAGAAACAAAACAAGGGCTAAGAAAATGGAAATAACAATAAAAAAAAAATTAGCCACGAAGAAAAGTTAGCCTCAAAAAAAGAAAAAGACCATAAGGCTGCAGTCAAAAGAGAAGCGTTTAAAAAAAAGGCTCTGAAGACAGCTCAATAAGGTATCAGCAAAAGGAAAGCTAGTTTTAAAAGATGTTAACAGCTCTTCTGTATCAAAATAGTTTTATTCAGAATTGAACTTCTTTCGAAGCTAATTATGTTATACAGGTATAAAAAGTATTTTGTAGTTTTAGGTATTAAGAATTTCAATAACAATAAGAATATTTTGTAACGTTTATAACTATCGATATTCAATTTATATACAGTTAAATGTAAAATAAAAAGTACGAATTTGAATTTTAATTATTTCAATTTTCGTTTAAGCATGCTCCTCATGGCAAAAAAAAACAAAAAAAAGTGTGCTTGCTCTTTTTTTAACAAAGTGTTTTTTGTTGCTTCGTTCGAAAGCGCTATTTGGAATCTTACACAAGGCTCGAAGTGTTTTCACCACTATGCAAAACACTCCTATACTAGTCAATCTTGACTTTCAATCTTTTTCTCTATCCCTGTTACTGTATACCTTATGTAAATGTATTAATAGTGCCTCAATGTCACTTTCCTATTACTTGACTTCATAAGTGATTCGAAAATAAACCTAACCAATTCAACAACACAGTACTTTCAAGATGCAGTTGAGAAAACTTGGCATTAAAAAAAAAAAATTTTAGAAACAAAAGATAAGACACTAGTGAAAAAACTTTTAAGCATGGTAAATGCACTTTTAAACCAAGCTAAAAAATTCAGTCAACTATAAAATTTAACTACGTCTGATAAACAAACATTAAAAACCGCAATAGTTTTGATACAAACTTTTATAAACGTAGTGCTCTACAATTTAGATGTATTCAAAAACATACGAAGCACCATTAAAACAGTTTAAGGTGCAGGAATAGAAGCAATAGCGTCCAATAACAAAAAAAAAATTAAAATTGAAAGTAAGAGAGTGGAAAGTCCTATGTCAGGAGCCGTCTGGAGCCTTAGAGTTTATTCCAACGTTTGCAAATCACTTAAGCACAGGTTGACCAACAAGAGCAGGGTCTCGTCAACTATAAACAAGCAAGCAACATTGACAACCAACAACAATCAAGCATCACTGGTGACTTACATCAAGGAAGCGTTATCGATTGTAAACAGCAAGCTTGAAAAAGAAAACAGGTAGACTCAAACAACTTCGAACTTAAGAAATCAAAAAAAAAATTTGAGGCTTCTACATATGTAAAAGTATCGTTGATCTTTTTTTCTGACATTATTTCTAGAAAAAAAAAAAAAAAAAATGTTTGTTTGTTTGTATTACTACAGATGACCGCTTCGAAAAAACTTGCGAACAGTCAGTTTCTTTCCCACCAAAAAAGTGATTGAAGTGGTTAAAGGGCATCTATACGTAGTGACAAAGTTTAAAAAAGTTAATACTCTAAATATGGGCCAAAAATTGTAGCTGAAGTGGACAAAGCATTTTAATTTTTCTACCTAATAAAATACCAAACGCTTTGTATAAAAATGATAAATTGTTCAATGAACTGTTAAATGCAATAAATAAGTTTTCACTTGGTGTCACGTAGAATGGATATTATGACCTGACATTTTCTTACATACTACTTTGTACTTTAAAGATAAACTTAATGAATAGAATCTTTTTTAAATATCTTGCGTATATTTTTCTTTTTCACACATTATTTAAATCATAAATACATTACGTTTAATTATTATGAAACCGTCTTTTTTAAATATTGAATTATTTCATATTATTAAAATAAATGTTTTCAATTCAAAAAAAAAAAAAATGTAGATTATAAAGAGTATCATTTTTTTCCATTAGGCATGATTGTTTATCCAACTGTTGTAGGTTTCATCAAACCCTAACCACTTAACAAGAACTTGATATCTGTCTTCGAATTTTTTTTTCTTCAAGGTAAGTATGAGGATGATTTCTTTTCTACTGTCCTTGCATATAAAAACCTCCAGTGATAGGTTAATCATGATAATCTTTAAGATGATACGTCGTTGGATTTGTTGCTGCCACATGGGTAATGGTAAATATTTCTGTTGACCAGTTAGGGGTATAATTTTTCTCAAATAAGTTTTTGGCCTTGCTTATATGAACTTTATCAACTTCTTTGAATTTTAGCATTGGTTTGCTGATACCTTTATAACTTTTTTAAAATTTACTTGACACTTGGATCTCATTTTTAAGACTCAAATCTTTTTATTTCATACCAATTGTTAGATTTTTTCTATTGTAATATTATTTAATTAATGTTTTCAAAAGATGCTACCATCGCCTTGTAAGCTAAAATCTCTCTATATTAGGTCTCTTAACGTACGATTGAGCCACTCACATATATATGCTTTGAGATTGCTACAGAATAAGAAAAAAGTAATATTATATTTTTTCATCAAATTTCAAAAATCTTAATTATAGAACTCTTTGCCACGATCGGTTAACAAATAGACTGATATTCTGCCTTCTTTCAATATAGACTGCATTAATGCTGACATTTCTTTACCAGCTTTATTTTTTTTTTTTTTTTTTTGTATCCGTAAAGACCATGTGTACTTGAAGAATACGTCTATTGCAGTAAGCATATACCGATACCTTTATTTTTACGAGCGTAAGGTTGCATCTCAACAAGATTTGCTTGCCAAGTCTCATCTAAACCACGTTTGTTTAATCTTTGGTGAAAGTAATTACACCTTGCTGCCTTATAGATTTCTTCAACGATTCGTTCTATGTATTAAATGTCTAGGCCTACGTTTGCCGGATCAGCTTGAATGAAAGGGAATTTTTATAAAAAGTTGTACAGAAAAATTCAAAAGCTACCTATTTGAAAAAAATACTTTTAACTATTTTAATCAAGTAAGCATAATTTATTGCAACTTAAGGCTTTTTCAGTGGTCAAATTTTGCATAGTCTTATATTATCTGAGTCATACTGTCCATCTGCAGTAAGTTTGTATCCAACACCAGGAGAACCTCAGCAGCTGCCTTCGGTTTTATCTAGATTTCGACCAAACACGTCGACACTCATTTTGATAGTAAAACCATAATTATGGACATTGTTCGATATATTTACATATACCCTCCCATGCGAAACCCTTCAATGACTGATATAATGTCATTGCCATCACTTGTACTTTCTGCTAACTTTTCAGCTGTCAGTAATCGTAAGCAGTCTACTAGTTCATGAGGATTGTACCGTTGTATATAGCCTACTTGGTGTAGTATTGGAGACATCTTATAACAAGGTTATAGTAGCGGTCCACGGTCTTAATTAACAACGAGATTGAACATTCGAACAATAGTCTTATTAAAATTATTGATATTGTAAGTTCGTATAGCTTCATTTTTTTAAAACTCTTTTCTACGAAAATTTGAAGTTTCTAATATTACATAGTATTTTTCCAAATTATTTCGTGTTATACGAGATTAATTAGAATATTTTTTGACGACTAGCTCCACTATTCTAACACTTATTGTAATATCCAAACTGTTTATTTTTATATAAGTATTTTCAAAGTCTATTCATGAATCACCAAGCTGGCTCATTTCTTTTTGGTTTGTAGTCCACACTTTAAATCTAATGAAGCTCATTAAATCTGGTTAAGTATTTGCAAATAAATATTATTTGATTAATTCTTACTGACATGAATATTAGCAGATTAGTTGCAAATTTTGTCAATTAAATCATTGTCATCGGTCACTTTTGCTAACAACAGACTCAAAGGTAATATTACCTTTACTTAATATTTCTCTGTTATTTTGTTAATTGACTCTATTGACTTTATTATCTTCATCATTTTTACTATTTAAATAATTTTAAGTCACAGAATATTTACTTTTACACTTTTGTTTTTTTGTTTCGGTAGCAATTTTCATGAGAAGATCCGTAATTGACTTGAAAGTTTCTCTGAGCTTCTTTTCTGCCTTATTTTTTCCAAACTTTAACAGTCTGCACTTTCTTTTGACAGCTTTTGTTGCTTCTTCTAACTGATGTAGAACGTCTTTTTCTTGTTATTAAATGATGATGCTCTAATGTCTCGTGGCAGACTGTAAATACTGCCCTAGGCATGCCTTAAATGTATAGCGAAATTATCAAAACCTTTTTTGTATTGACTATTATTTATTTGTTTATTTTTGTTAATAACAACAAAGCAATGCTTATTATCAATCCAGTGGCTAGAGCATAAATTATAAAGTTAAATGTACGACATTTCTGAGCTCACATGATTATCGTACACATGCCTCAACCTAACTCTATGTTGACGGAATTAAACTAAAGCCTAACGTCATCCCTTACGAGATACTTTGGCACCGAAGGAAATGACTAACAAAGGTGAGAGAAGTCCACATATTCGTTTCTACTTATGCAAAAAAAGGTACTATGTCGTTAATTTGACATTATCTTTTTTTCCAAGCTATATTATACAAAATTATATTAGAATTAAGTAGAGCATCATCCGGTAAGAATACTGTATCATGTTCGATAAAAGGTAGATATTACACACCCTCTATTGGCTCTAATAATTCTTTTAAAAACTTATACTTTGGCTGATAAAGTGACTTTGAATACACGTACACATTTTCCAACTTAACATCATTTGATGCACAATTAAAGCTAGTAAGCTTATTAGCTAGTAAAGCTAGTAAGCTAGTAAGCTATTAGTTTTACCACAATTAAAAGGACCGCAAAATTTAGCGCACATGCTGTCGGAGAGTAGCTCGCCACGTCGATTCGATGGCTTTTCTTGTTTCACAATAGGGTTAAAATTAGGAACTTGTAATTTTGTAACTTAGTTTTTGAAATTTATGTCTGAACTGTATAAAAAAACACTTACAGGTAACGGTATGTAAGAATAATTATATTAACTCTTATTTGTCGATGGGTAAGTAATAATTGCAAGTATTCGAATTTATCAACATCTCCCATCCTAATTTCCCTTAAAATACTCGCATTTAATACTTACCCATTAATAAATTAGATTAAATATTAAAATTCTTACATACTATATGAGCAACGCGTCAGACTGAGAAATCGCTGAAAAAGTATAAAATGTAGCAATTGAAAAGAGGAGTCACCAAGACCTTGATGGTGAAATTGGTAATGCACTTTCCCGGTAAGTAAAGAGTTCTAGGTTCAAGTCCTGATCAAGGTGGCACTTTTTTTGAATTGCTGCTTATGACAATTTTCTACAAACGGTAGTTTTAACTGAAAAAGTCGAGTTGCCTTGGCAATATCGTAGTAGATGGGACATATCAATAAATTAAAATACTCATGCTTAGTTACAACTAATACTTGAATAAAATAGTACAACGCTTATATAGTATGAGTTTTTTATTGCAGCGAATCTATCCACTATAAATGCATTGTTTATTTTTCTGAACGCTTAGTCAAAACACAACTTCTGATAACTAATCATCTTGCATCATAAGAGAAGACATGGTCTTGTGAATAAAATCATAAATGCTTTACCAGTACACTGAAAATGAAATAGTGTACCTGCTGAACTAGAGGTAGGGCAGTTGTTACTTCGCTCATACTAAAGCAGAAGCGGCCCAAGACTAGTGCTGTTGCTGCGCGAGACTTGGGCAGCAGCTGCACAAGTCGTATGGTGTACGTGTTGAGCAAACTGCATGGTGCAGCAGCAACGCTAGTCATGGGGTATTTCAAGAAAGCTAGATAACAATATAAGGTAAAGTACCCTCTATTCGAACACATAATTTTAGGTAATCCACTATCTCTAAATTCACAAATAAATTAGCTGTTTTTACGAAAAAGACGGTTGACATATAGATAATAAAGTAGTTTTTCTGACACTTAAAAAAAAAAAATTTTTTGTGACCGTGTGATCATTGTTTAAAATAGTTATAAAGATTCAGTCTCAAAACCCCTATATTCATAAATTGCATTTCTAAATAGTCCAAATATAGGTTCCGTTACGACGTAGGGGTCATAGACAGTCGTGAATATTAAGAAAATGAGATTATGGCAGATCTTTATATACAGTTATATTTTACTTTAATGGCTTTAATTTGTTAAACAAATGTAAAAAACAAATTATTATTATATTTTACTACATTGTATACCATTTCTTTGCACTTGTAAGCTAGTGAATTGCTGGATTATGTGTATCCGAATATGGGGTACAGTTTAAACCGTAGTATATAATTTCCGGACAGCAGGCAAACACAAAAAACCTCGATTTGCAAGAAAAAACATTTCTTTTAATGAATTATCAAATTAATACGAAATATGTTATAACTATCCTAAATCAATTCAATACTGTAGATTACAAATAAATTTTTTCATTCAGAAATTGTAAAAAAATTATGTAATTATCGCTGCTGTCCAGATATAGGTCCGAACAACACTTTTGTCCGAATATAGGGTACTTTACCTTACGCATTAAGAAAAATCGGTATAAATTCATAACACGCTTACGCATAAAAGTATAGTGCGTGGTGTAACGCACAATTTAACAGATAATTGATTGGTCAGCCTAGATGAATAACAAGGTTCACGCTCTGATTGCACTGCACACAAGAGACAAGAAGCATCTGATGCATAGAAAGCATGAGTAGCAGACACCTGAAGATGCGAGTGCCACTGACGTAAAAATCTGGAATGTGAGCTCCCCTGACTAGTGCGACTGCTGCACAAGTGACTGAGATAAAAAGTATTAGGGTATTTTGTGTGATTTTTGCATGTGCTGTGGCGGAGGATGCACAATTTCATTTTCAGTGTATTGCTTAGTTTGCCAGGGTATCAGTACTGCGGTCTAGGTACTAAGTCTACTAAGGGTCTTGCTAGTTGGGATCCAGGAGTTAATCCTCTGGAGTCAGCGCAGAAGGAGCACGATATAGTGTCTTTAGAAAGTCAAAAAAATTTGAAGGCTTGACATAAAGCAGATAAAGTTTTAGCTGAGAAGACTTGGCAAAAAGTTAAAGCGTAAGATTTGAGTATTGGTAAACAAGCAGCAGCTTCTATGGTGATGGGTGCTATGAAGCTCAAAAGAAATTTTAATACGGGGTTGAAGCAGATTTTAAAAAAATATTGTAATAAAAAAAAAAAAAAAAAAAAAAACAGCTAAAGAAAAATCAAGGTAGTGCTTTATGTTCAGTTATTAAAGATGATGCACAAGACATGAAATCAAAGAGCAAAAGTGCTCGAGAAGTCATCAGTAGTGCTTTAAAAGGGGCTCGAAGTATAGTTAAAACATCTGGTGGTAAATAGTATGTGACAATTTCAAGCGCCTTACGTCTTCCTGTTTAAATTGGTGGAGCCTTACCTTTAATTCATTTGTTTGCTGGTTTAAGTGCAACTGGCGCTATAGCAAATGGAATAGCAGGAATAATGAAGATTATTAATGCCACTCAATCAGCCAAAAAGTCACTAGCAGAGAGTCAGAGACATAATTAAACTAGGGAAACTATTGCTCTTGGGAAACGTCTTTATTTCAAACCATATAAAACTGAATTAGAAGTATACTGAAAGCCTAAGCTGGAAAAGGCTAAAAAAAAAAATAATAATTATAATAATAAAGAAAAATAATTCAAGGAAGCAAGACTACCTCATTGAGATTTGGCAAATATGAATTTAATAAAATTTGCTAAAAAATTAAAAGTTTTCCATTACCATAAAGTATTTATTAAAAAAAAACTTACCTGCTGACGGTCCTTGTTTTTGTGAAACGGCTTCAGTGAGTCTTGATGGTATAGATGGATCTGGAATTCACTGGGTGGCTCATCGAAAACTTGGTAACAATGTTGTTTATTTTTACAGCTTAAAAGATCTGCAACCACTTATTAAGTGAATGCTGTATTTGAAAGTTAATGGAGTGAAACGTATTCATAAGCGGTAAAAGAAAATCTAACTCTTACAACTGTGGACATTTATGCAGTAAATAACAACTCAGTTACACCATGACAGTCATGGAAGCAACATTAGCACTCAGTCTTTTTGGTATGTCTTTTCTTTTAGAACTGCAATATTTGTCGCCAATCGAATTATCGCCCAAGTACAACTACGTTCTTGGTTTATCAGAACTCTTATTATTAAATTTAATCCTAAATATTAATGAAAATTGTAATAAATTTTATGTCAGCAATGAAGTTATTGTATTACCAACTGAAAGTTACGAGATCAAAGATATAAGATCATTTTTGATTGAGGTATTAGAACCTCGCAACGTAACTCGATATTAGGCTGAACAATAATGCGCTCCGAAGGGTTATCAAGTGCAATCATTGATTTAAAAACTAAAAATTGTATAGGTCATATTTTAGGTTTCACTAAATGAGTTTCGTGGAATAACACCAATTACGTTTCCAACTTACCTATAGCTATTCTGAATAGAAACGCACTACGAGTAGAGTGTAATATTATTCGTGGAGCTTACATAAATAACAACAAAGTACACATAACTTATGCAGTTTTTTTTGCTGTACCACCTGGATATAAAATTAATAAAGTTTCTTTACAAATAGTTTATTTACCTATCATTGGACGTATTTTTAATCAAATACAGCTACGTGTAGTGGATCAAGATGGTGATTTAGTCAATTTTCGAAGAAAAGTTATTACCGTAAGGTTGCACATAAAACCTTCAGTATAATAGAAATTATTCACAATAAAAAAAATCATATTAGTGGCTTAACATGTACACCAGGACTCAGTCACAAACGAGCAGTCAAACCGTTGAAACAACGGAAAAAACAGTTCATACATCTAAAACTAACTCATAAAAATGTACAGTTTACAAAAAGCTTAGGTATAAAAATAAAAAGCCTTGGTGAAAATAAATACGATATTTTTATGTTGTATGAAAAATTGACGAGATTCTGAATATGCAGCATCTAGTAACATTTGACAAATCCCTAACGCATTGTAAGGTTTGTTCTAATTAGCCATATGCAGCATCAACACATGATAATAGTGACATGATTCGCATATCAATTCAACATCAAGACTTATACCTCTTACCATCATGCAGTTCGTTATACGTTTACGGAAGATTAGTTAAATCAGATGGAAATACAGTAGTGACAAATACGGAATTAGTAAACAAAACCATCTGCCGCCTATTCGAATAAATAAAATACGAGCTAAGTGCTATAGCAGTAGATAAGTGTAAAAATGTTGAGTTAGTAAACCTTATTAAAAAATGTTGGATTACTTAGTCTTAATAAAAAATCGTCAACTATAAATGCCAGTTCGCTGGGTAATGGTGAAGAATAAGAAGATAGTCTAACTGATGATTGCTATTTGAATGTCCCAATTCCACTTTGTATGATACTAGGGTTTGCTGAAGATCATCGTAAGACAGTTGTTATACTAACAAGATTAAATAATAATTCAAATGCAGTGCTTAAAATTCTAGTTAATGCTAATAATAATAATGCAATAGCAACTTAGAAAGATTTGAAGAACGTAATATTAAAACTTGAATGGGTTTTGCCCTGTGTGGTAATGTCAGATATACATAAAATTTGTCGATTAAATCTTCTGAAAAAAGATAAGTTTGTATTTATAAGTTTTTAATCTTGGAAACAGTATAAATATCTACTCTGACCTTGCACATCCAAACATATTTAGACTGTTAAGACATCTAATTAGTCAAAAAAGCTGCGTTACGTCATTTAAGCCTTCCAAACAAACCGTCAAAATCAAAAAGGTGTTAGTGATAGTTTGTGTGATCATTGCACTGTGAGAAACGTAAGACTTTTTTAAAACTGCCAATATTATTCTTATGGTGATCCCAATCTCGATACTCATAATCATTATGCATTGCTGTATAATATGTATGCAAGTTTCCAAAATTCATACTATGGTGAAGATCACCTGCCATCATTAAGAAAATAGTACTTTCTTAATCGAGTCCCTTCACTTGTCTTTGATTTCTCCAAGCAAAGCGTATCATCAAAAAATGCTGTAGTTGATGTGCGAGTAGAATTAAAATCACATGACATTTTTTTACCTAACACGTTAGCTCACTTCTTGATATTATATGATCGTGTAGTTCAGTATAATCCTATGAGTGGGGATGTAAAAAACTTATGTGAAATGGGGGAGTTGAGCTTATAAGTCTGATGCATAGCTTTGCTAATATTATTTGTCTTTTGATCATCATGGAGAGAAGTCACAGTAATTCAAGCAGAAAAAAGAAAGATGATAATCAACAATAAGAAGAGTGCAAAAAATTTGAGTAGAGACACGCTGAGAAAGAAAAGGAAAAAGAATCTCAAAAAAAATCAAAAGATGATAAGTGTTGTAAATCTTATAAAAATAATTTTCTTTACAAAGTTTTTGTTGCATAACCCGACTATTAGTAAGCTTACTACCGATGTTAACAATCAAAGACTTTTGATTAAAGATGCTCCGATAGAATCACATGGAGAGCAGATAGTGTAATAGCTGTTATCACACATTGTACTGTCAGTCTGCAGTCATGGTACCGTCACAGTATGTTATAGCATGCTGTGCCGCCAATCTACAGCTGAAGCAAAGTATGCCATGTGGTAGCCCGTGTACACATGCTGGAGGTATGGTGTACTTCTAATAAACTGCACATATAATGCATAAACAAATACAATCTAAAGTCTATTATACTTAATGTTTTTTGCTTTGACAGTGAAGCTTATATATGCTGAAATTTTGTGCAACTTCCACATCTATAGTGAAAAACAATTTGTTAAGGTAGAATAAGTAATATTTTTAAGTTGCCTGTTAGCACACACATACATATAAATAGAAGGTAATATTTTCTTATTATCATCACTACTTGCCAATTGGTCTTGCACTTTTAGAGGTTAGGATTTTTTTACAATAGCAAAATATGATTGATTGTTAACCATTTGTGAAGCGTAATGGATACAAAATGTTAATTATTTTTGAGATCTACCCTCTATTCATGAACTGTGGTAATCTTATGTTATTGAGAGAGTGTGTAAGAGTTAGTCACTTGTCATGTAACTCTTAGGTAAGTAATGTGTTTTATCAAATTTCGTAATTAATTACAGCAGTTACATATTGTAAGAGGCAAAGAGGTTGAACAAGACCAAATAACTTAAACAATGGTTAGCTGCTGATAGTATGAAGGATTTTTCAAGTTTAAACTAAGTCAAGTAAATTTCTTAAAAAAAAAAAAAGTACGGATCATTTCGTAGTATCTTTTCCATGTAACACTATTGTCTTTATTAATTTCACAATTAAACTGACACATTTAATTGTTCATACTTTTTGACTGACAATTAATTAATTGTATGACCAGAGTATATAAATTTTGGATCAAAGACCAAGTCTTGCAGCTTTACATGGAAAAATAATCATTTAAGATCGTCATCTTTTTCATACTTTAAGTAAAACAGTTTATTAATACTGTATGAAATTATACCATAAATTCAAATAAATAATTTTTTTATGGTAACACTGTTTCATTATCATAAATCAAAATAATATCAAAAGTATATAAAAGAGGTTCAGGGCAATGGGTGCTGCATGCTCTACACACACAGTGTATGCAGTCTGACAGCATGAAGTACACTTTTCACGCCATGCTCACAGTGTGTTCTCAAAAACTATGAAAAGTAAACGTCATGGTGCTTTCACGCATGCTCCAGGCCGTGCTTCACGCTGCAATCATAGTGCCATCACAACGGTATAGGGAAGATAGTGATAAAAAAGAGAAATCTTGGTTGGAAAATTTTACGGAAAAGTATTTAATCAATAAAGGAATCATAGTTTTCATCAAGACAGTTTAAGATAATTGTACCGATAAAGTAAAAAAAATGAAGTATGTGGTGGACATTCAAGGCTTAAACAAGTCTGGCAATAACTATGTGCTAGAAGAGTTAGTTTTCTTTTTCTGTGAATACTAACGACACAAGAGCACAGATATTTTTTTTTAAAGCACCTTTTGCCTGGCGTAATTGACCTCAAAAGTATTGATACAAAAATTTACATCTCAAACCTGACTAGCATGGATTAACCTGGGATTCAGTTAATACTGAGAACACAGTAATAGGAAGTACTCTGCGTGGAAACCTTAAAGGTGCTTCTAGGCCTTTTGTAAGAAATGTAACAAAAGTAGCCTAGAAGATTTAGTTTTTAGTTAACTAATATGATAGACTATCCACCTTTTGAACTTTTAAGGTCAGTAACGATTTGTACATATCCTAATAGATCCTACAAATTTATGTTTTTTTTTTTATAATGTTAGACGTATAAAAAGTTTTAACTGCCACATTAAAGGAGAAGCTCTTATAAGCTTTGATGAAAAGAAGTTATAAATACTGGTTACATTTCTTTATTCTTTCAGTCTTACCAATGTAGTACAAGTAGTAAGAGCAACGGTGAAGAATAGAAGATGTTGCTCGTGAATAAGAGGAGGCACGGAAAAAAACAATTTTTTACTTTGTGACGGTCGTGATTATATAGACATGTTTTTAACGTAAATTAAATAAATATTACTTTCCAGTTCTTGCACGTGACGTCATATACCCATATCTGTTAGTGTTTATGGATTCACCTATAAAAGGGACGGAAAGCAATGAGGACCCGTAGGTACGAGGTTGGATTCGTATTTCCTCCAATTCGTATTACGAGATACCTCAGAGGGAGTGTGTAGGGACGTAATCAGGTTCATAATGCCCCTGACTCATGAGACACAACGCCCCGTGGTATTACGATATTACTTTATGAAAATTTATTGACTCTCTTTTGCTCCTGTTGGGTGCGGTAAGTCGCTGATTCCCCGGGATCTCTCCAAATCGTATTGCCCTAAAGATTTGCAGGTACATCAACTCCTTTACCTAGAGGATAGCTCCAGTTCATACTGCCCCGGAGATCCGCTCCTTACCCGAGGAACACAAGGGAGGATTCACTGGTGTACTGGAAAAACTTGGAGATTGTAATAGCCTCTTCGTCACCCGTGTGGCCAGAGAAATATTTAAAGTGAATAATATAATATAAAAAGAAGCAAACATATATATGTATATAATAGTTGTATTGACGAAAGGGAGTCTCAGCCCCCCCACTCCCCCACTGCTCCCCCTCAGCTCCCCTTTGATTTACGTAGTTATTTACTTGTTATAACGTCATTTTTAATCAAATTATATTCAAGTGAGCTCCCCCCCGCTCCCTTTTAGCTCCCCCTTGTTCCCT
>NW_019379621.1:616914-629907 GCF_000648655.2 Copidosoma floridanum | reverse complement strand
AAAAAAAAAAAAAAAAAAATTAAAAAAAAAAAGCAAATGAAAAAATATTAAGGAAATTAAAACAACAAACCAGGGGTATAAATGTGTCATGAGATCTACCGTAAGAACGAAGTTCTTTAAGCATGAGATGAGTAAAGACCCAATTTCTTAGATAACAAGGGGGTCGCCAGACCCGTAGGAAAAACGGAACTCTGTTAACGTTAGTACTGCATTCATGTAGTTTACTAAAACAAAAACTTGAAAAACGAATAAAAAAAAAAAAAAAAACAAGAGTTTAGTACTCACGATGGTTGAACTTCGTGAGAACTTCGTGCATAAATACAGTACAAGATACAGATAAGTACAAGAAACCAAACTTGTACAGCCGGTAGCGCTCTTAGCAGAGTGGGTAAGGTACCTGACTCGTATGCAGGAGGTCTAGGGTCTAGGGTTCAAATCTCTTTTCCAGAAAGTGTTTTTTTTTTTTTTACGAATTGTAAAAGAAAAAAATTCAAAGTGAAATAAAAATTATTGTGGGAAAATAAAATTACATTTGGTTTAAAAATTAATTGCTGGGGAGTGTGAAGGGGAATGGTAGACAGAGGTGTGCAGGAGAGTAGTGCGGCACTGTTTGCAGATACATGGTGGGGTGAAGGGAAGTGTGTAGTGAACTGTAGGTGAGGGGAACGGGGTAAGAGAGAAAACTTGTGAGGAAGAGACTTCCAGTAAGCCACATCCATTTCAGTAAATCTCTCGGTTCTAAAATTCGAGCCCTCTGAGTACGCGACATAAAGAACTTCGTTCTAAAAAAGGTATGAATAAAACTGAATGTCATCCTTGTCAATATAACAAACTTGTAGCTACGACGACCACAACAATACAAAGTTGATCTCACGGTATGACGTCCACAGATCGAAATTGTAAAGTGGCTTCTTTTATACGAACGACTGTGGCCTCGTAAAGTATTTCTTTGCACGCTTGTAATGGATAAGTTCGGCTTTTTTGCAGAGTTTCTGGAGCCAACGTTAATTCTCAAAATCAATAAAACTTCGAATTAAAAGGTTGCCAACACTTGACAACGCTGTTCGGTAATAAATATGTCGTAATATAATGTAGTTATATAAGCCATGATTGTAGTAGGTAAACTCGTTAATTGTCTTTAATATCGTAAAATGTTAACAAGCAATTAAAGTAAGTTTCCTCCAGACTAATTTCCTAATGAATGCTTGTATTGACTTTTGAAAAAACCAGTGGACAGACAGTACTTAGGTACTCAAATAGAAAGTTATACTTTGTAATATGTTAGCTAGGGATTGCGACTAACGTACGTTACTACTTTCCTTGTCTTACTATTCGAGAAGGGATCAAAATACAACACCTCTTATTCAGCGCCAACTCCAGTAAGTAAAAGTATCGTACAGCTGTGAAGGTTAAAAAGCATTTTTTTTTTATTAAAAACTCTTACAAAGTAACTGTTTTATTCCAGCTGCAGTCAATGCTACATAATGCCACTGATATACCCAATAACACAACGGTGTATTAATATGGTGTATACTCACTGCTATTAACACTTTGATTACGAACAACCTGCGGTACACACCAAAGGCAAGGGTTCTAACGTCGTGGCTTGCTATCATAATAGATCTAAGTTATTGCTAATTACGTGGACGTTAAGAAATAAGTCACGGTAGAGGGCTCGGGGTGGACTATGATAACTTTGCGTTTAGTTGATAGGAACGACTAATTCCTCACAACACAACTCACAGCCCCAAAACTAGTTATTTGTACCTATCGGGATATATCTGGTGAAGTTGACAGTTTACATCCCTTAATACTCTGTCTGAGTTCGGAGCACTGAGAGTTAACGCTGTCCTGCAAGGACATGATGGTGCTTGTACAGCTGGGGACTCCGTCAGCAGAGCGCACAGTTAGCCGTTAGGCAAGAGTCTGCTGATGCTTTGCCACGTTGCTTCAGTGTTGGCCTCACGCCACACTCAAGTTTTTTTCTTTGTTTTAGCGTGCAGACACACTGTACGCTATATGGCCCACTGTGTATTGGTAGCCATCACATCACTATAGATTAGCTACCATTATTTTGTTACCTCTTCGTACTCTAATACGTTAGTAGCTGATGTTCACTCATTCATACCCTCAACAGCACACACACATTCCAAAGATACAGGCAGGAAGCAAGGGAGGAGATTCAGACCGAGTCCTTCAGTTACTTGTAATGACGTGGCCTCCAAGCGTTACACCAGAACTTTGCTCATAACAGCAAGCCACCCGAAGAAGAGACAGCAAACTACAAGACTTTTGCCACTGACTGACGGTGACAAGGGGCCTGTAACGTGTTCTGACATTTTGCTAGTTTACCAGGTCAATTTTATGAAATTTTATGGCAGACAATGTATGAATACAAATATAGCTTCTATGAAAAGTTATTGTGCACGAAAATGGAACACTTATTGTTGAAATGAGTACATGCACGTTGATTGAGTGTGGTTTTATGAAAAATTTTAATAATTAAAATATTAACACTAATAAAAAATATATAATGGTAATAAGAAAAGTTTCAATTAAAGCCATGGCATACCATGCTTCCTGGCTGGCTAGTACAAGACTATGGGCTGTCATCGAATCTTTCGAAGGTTTCAAAACAACTTCTCAGCGTTCACGATACTTACACTTTTAACGTCAAGCTCTTATTCACCTTATACGCTCCACATTTAATAGTCACAACGTATGTCTATCCAAAAGGCTAGAAAGAACCATCCTGTCGTAGCGCTTTATTTTTAAAAGGGTAGTATTACATGCCAGTAAGTGTTGGTTTAGGACGTACATTACATGTAAATTTTTTTTAAGAATATCATTAAAAAATTCAATGTATGTTTAAAGTAGCATACAAATACTCAACAAAAAAGCAGATTACTTAGTTGCACCCTTTTTTTATGTTTCTCATCCAAAATCTTTAATAATTTAGTACACGAGTCGTTTCTCGTTCCTAAAATCCCTCATTTTTTAACAGAAATGTGTTCGTTATAGTCTCATATCTCTGACCTATGGATATAATCTTCCATAAAGCTCTATCCAAATTTAATATACATGTTGTTTATTGTTATACAGATTCTGAGAATTAAACTCATATTATCAATTTGAGAAACAACTCAATAAATAAGTTAGACATGAGTGGTATTGTCTATAATATTGCACACGAGTGTCGCAGGGTTTTAAATTCGGGAGAACAGAGATCGTTGATCAAGAGCGTAATAGATATAAACTTAAATATTCTAAGTGATTTTTAGTACTTTACTAAATAATAGTAAACAAATAGATACGAAACACTTAACAATACTCACAAAATTTTTTTACACCTTATGAAAAATAAAACAAATCTTAATTATAGGTTTCACTAGTATATTTTTATTATTAAAACAACGAAAAATTCTTATATTTAGTATAAGCTATCCATATAAAATTCAAAGCAAATTTTCTACATCCCCAGTAAAGGGTCCCCTGTAATGACTTCTGTTTTCTATGATGTATGTTCGGTACGTGCACCGATCTTAATTTACGTTTTACTCTTTACATGTCTGCTCTGTTCATGTATGACTTTTTAATAAAAATTTGTTTTGACTGTTCTGATTATCATAATACAGGTTTTTTAATAACATGACAATTGTTGTAACTAAGTTGCGTTAATGTAATATGTGAGCGAGAATATAGGCACCATGGGTGTCCTTATTACGTGTTGTCTTGGCACCTACATGGTATAGTATTTTATTCCTAAATATTTGTATATACAAAAAGATTGTTTAACTTTTGTTATTCTTTTAGAAAAAGAACTTTCATTTGAGTCTAATTGTAGATCTATAATTTAAGAAAGACTGTCAGTAGAACAGCTTACTATTGATTTGTGTAAATAATTATGCAAATAAATAGTCATGCTTCTTAATAGCAAGTGGTAAATTTTAATATTCGGATACCAGAAGTAACGCCTATTTAGCAGGCTAGAGTCTCGTTCGTTATTGTAATTAACCAGACAAATCGCTTTACCAACTAAGAACGGTCATGCACCACCACCCACCAAATCAAGAAAGAGCTATCAATCTTTCAATCCTTCCGGTGTCCGGGCCTGGTGAGGTTTCACGTGTTGGGCCTGGTGAGGTTCCCAATAGCACATCGGTTTACTTACTTCGATCATTGCATAACTTTGAGTAATTTTCTGTCATTTAAAAAATACTAACTTATATAACAGTGCCCTATTTACGATATGAACGGAACTTATTTTTCGACTTATTTTCTACGATGCAAAATATTATAATTTCAACTGTTGAGTTTTCTTATTAAACAACATTAAATATTTAGATTAAATACTTTTAAAAAATAACAATTAGATGAGTTATAGTGTAAAATACGAGTTTAAATTAACATAGACTAAAAGTTTCATCCTTGTTACAAGTTCGTTTGATTAGTGAGTGATTATGCATTATTACGTATTTGTATGTTTTCTTTGGTCATCAGAAGCGAGCAGTTTTTCAAAAAAGCCTTACGCAAAAGATAAATAGTTTTTTTAATCTGACTTGTTCACCTTGACAAAAAAAAGCTGCCACTTCTGGAATATAATAATAACTAATAATATTAATGCAACCCACATCAAGTGACTGTGGTTTGTTTATACAATTTGGTTGGAAACATAATATTACAATACTATTTTTTCTTGCAAGTTTAAACGTTTTGAGATTTTTCATGGGAGTACTATGACCATGTTATAGCAGAAAAGTTGATTTTTTTAAGCTCCAAAGAATTCTACAAATTTCTTAATCTAGTGAAAATGTCCAACAGGATCCATCTGCTTTCGTGGAACTCAGCCCAACCTCCAGGTGGCTTTCCCTCTAAAAATTATTTTTGACTTCAACTCTTGGGGAAAATCATCATAGGCTATGTAAAAACTAAAACTGCTAAAACACTTTTCTCAGCTGTGACTGTTTCTTTTTTTTCAGCAGCTGTTATACCCCTTCTTAGCACCTGCCTTTTTTAGCTAAAACTGTAGAGCTTGATTTTGGAACAATTAATATAACAGTTTTATATATATTTAGATGTTTTGTGGCTTAAGCCTATACTGCTTTTGAATGTTATCAAGGAGAGAGAAAAATTTGTTAATAGTCTCTTTGTTAAAGCTATTGACAATGGAAAACCAATTACTTTATTATATCTTACAGTTAGTAACTTATTTTCAATGTTAGTTATTTTCACTATGAATTTTTATTTATAATATATTCATTAATTTTGTTTGATTGTACATTAAATAAATAAGTTTTTTAATAAAATATGTTTTTTTGGTACATACATTTTTCTCATAAGGATGAGTTTACATACACGCTTTTACGCATACTTGACTCCTTTTTTTTGTGTTATTGGAAAAAAAAATGTCATAAATCTATTTTAAAATAAAGCAGGTTGATTTAATAGTCATCTTTCATACTAACAAAAATGGGAGCTTTATATAGATCTTATCAATCCTATTTAAAGGAATTTTTTCATAACGTTACATGTTAAGTTGCAAATATCTTAAATTAAACATGTAAAAAAGGGTACGGTTAACCGATTTACTATTTTGTGAGGGTTTTTCCTATGTTCTTGAAAAGTTGTTTTGAAACCATTGGAAGATTTGATGAAAGAGCGCAGTCTTGTACTGCCCAGCCACCATATTGTTTATATTGTATTGTGCCATGAAATGTTGCTGATATTTGTTTTCTTACTAGATATTAAAATATGAATTAAAACCACACCCAACTAACGTACGTATACTTATTCCAATGACAATTGCACCACCTTTGTACACAATATCGTTTCATTCGAGATATAGTTATATTTATAATTACATTATTAACCATATAATTTCATCGAAGTATAACTTCTTACTTAGGTACCCAAGCACCCACTGTCCACTGTTTTGTGAAAGTACGTTATAATAGAGACAAGAAGGGCTTATTTACCATTCACCTTCATAAAACAGTTAGAATTTTTCTTAAATATTTGTTACTTTTATATTTGTCATCACCCTACAGTCACTGTACAAAAACTTCACTTCGTGTTTTTTTTATCTCTTCAGTTTTTCTCTTAATAACAATACATTTGATTATAAATAAGAACTTTCTAAGCAAAGATAGTTGATCAGGTCAAAAGTCATAATGGTAAATCAAGTTATATAATGTTTAAATCCCCTTATAAATTACACATAATATTTTTAATTTACTATACACAACTCTGTGTCGATGGTGATGACGCGTAAAGAACACAAAGACCATCTTTTAAGAAATAGTGAATTTTTCAGAGATGTTGTTAAAATTATACAACTTATCAAGTTTTAATATATGTATATATATATGTATGAACACAGACGTACACACATTGGACATATTGTGTATTGTTGCTTATATTCATATAAGTAAGAGAAAAAGACGATGAGGCTTTTGAGAGTATGTATAAAAGTAAAAAAAAAAAACACCTACATACCGTAAAACATGTAACTAATTATTATTTATTTAAAATAGTGCCGATTATCCTTTTTTATCTTATTTCATTTTTGTTTTTTTGTATTTGTCGATTTGGAGTCAGAGACCTGGGGTAGACTTTCTGAAAAAGAGTAATCCAGCTAGTAGGGACGAGAAAGGTAACGTACGAAAGAGTTTTGTGACAAGGTGATAAGTCGGATTTTTTCTAGCTGAAACATCCACATCACAATATTAGGGCTTCTTTAACTTCTCTTAATTGTCCCTTCATTAACTGTGATAAACGCCCTGGAAGTAAAAAATCAGTTAAACGTTATTAAAAAATAAAACACCATGAAAATTAATCAAAGTATTTTAAATTTACGTTTTAAAAAGGCTTATAAGCAATTATTTAAAGTAAATAAATGAACATTTTTTTATACGTACGAAACCTGCTGCTACAAATGACTGTTTTCTAAGTCTTGAAAAAAGTATTTTTAATAACAAAAAAATGTGTTGCACGTAAGCAATATTTTAATTTATATATTTTGTTATTAAACCTGATGACTTAATAAGTTAAAAGTAAATATACAACTTGAAAAAAATAACAAACAACACTATAGCAAGAAGTAACCGAATAACGTATATTAAGACCGCTTATATCAGAATAGGTAAGGTATTTGGTTTGTGTACAGGATATTGTAGGCTTTTATCTTGATAGAAATGCTTTTTTATTTTTTAAAGGAAGTTAAAGAAATAGAAATAAAATGTAAAATTCAAATTATGTGCTGTAGTTAAACGGCGTGGAATAGTGTGGTATGGTGAGGTGTAGTAGTAAACGGATTATGACAGGTACAGGGGGGAGGGGAGGTTTAATAAGAAATTTACTTTCGTTACATATTTTTTCAAGGTTGGAATTCTAAAATCGTTGATTTACTGTATCGCTTATAATGTCTACAGAAGTATAGCTTTTAATATATTTAATAATGTTGCAATTTTGTGGACACTCTTAAATTTAGCAGTGTAACGACAAAACAATATTTTATTTTATTTTCTAGCTTATGGTTCTTCAATTTGTAAGAAAATAAATAATCATGCTTGTACAATACAGTTTAATTGTTTAATAGTTCTGAAGTGTGCCGTTTGGCAAAAAAAATTGTACAGAGTATTTATCTATAACATGATTCAGTTATTATTCTTTGTGGTAGTACATCTAGCACGCAGAAGAAAGGTAAAGCTGAATTAAAAGCCAGTATGCCAAAAGTAGAAAGAACAAGTTTTTCGAAAAATGCATTAGAAAAAGAAGACCGAGATAAACTTTTATTTTTCTCAAAAAAACTAAAAAATTATTGAATTGCTTATTTTTAATGTATTTATGTCTTAATTAATCAACTAATAATAATTTACAAGTTATGTTACGTAATGTAATAAGGTTCCACTATTGTTTACTTTTCGTACGCTCTTACTCCTGCATTTTTGCTCATTCTTGACCCATTCTTTCTTGTTTTCTCAAAAATCAGTAACTAAAAAACACGCTCTTAGCACACACAAAAATTTACAAAATAATTCGAACATTTAATTTAATGACTCAAGAGCTTTTCTTTTGCCAAACATTCATTAGATCGCAGATTAACATAAACAGTTTCAGTTCGTGATGAACGATAAATAGTTACCCATGCGGTAATCTTTACTCTTTTTAGACAAAATGCTTTACGCTTTTCATTGTAATAAATTATAATAAATATTAAGTAAAGATGATTACCTACTTATAACTATTTTGCACAGGTAGTTATTTATGGTCCATCAAAAACTGAAATTATTTATGTTTATCTGCGATCTAATGAAGGTTTGGCAAAGGGAAGTCTCTTGAGTCATTAAGCTAAATGTCTGAGTTATTTTGTAATTTTTAGTGCGTGCTAAAAGCGTGTTTTATACTTTTTTGAGCTGTTATTTTTATTTTATACTTTTTAATCTTATAGGTGGTTGATCCCCCCCCCCCCCAGAAGTCTATGTAGTGGGGCAAGGCTAATTACAATAGAGTTGCGCCCGGTACCCTAAGGTGACACTAGTGACATGATGTTTTTTACCACCCTCATACCATTCAGCCCTCGGGGCGTATCCTACCTTGGCTTAGGTTAGATCTTATAGACTAAAGGTCCAATCTTCGTATTCCTCTAGTCAAACCTCATTGATTAACACCCATGACATAATAATTTGGTAAGAAAAAGTCATTTCACATTATTTTTAGCAAACCCTTTTATTTTATACGTAAATCATAGGGCTGAATTTCAAATCACCAATCTGCCATCTTAAATGTCTGCCATGTGTTGGATTGAAGTCATAAGACTACTTTTTTGTATTCTTAACAGCAAACCCGTTCATTTGATATCCATATCATGGGGGTGGACTTCAAACAGCCAGTCCACCATCTTAGGAAGATCGCCATATTGGAACTGTAATGATGTTTCTTAGATAGTCACGTACCTATTGTCATCAGAACTCAAAGCGTCTGCAAAATTTTCTCCTGATCGAACACGGGGAAGTGGGTCAAATTATTATTCCAAGATTTTCTTACATACATAGTTGGTTACAAGTAAAGCTAATAAAAGCATGTTAAAAAAAAAAAAAAAAAATTTACGGACCTATTCAGAAATTAGTCACATTTATCGGAAAGTAATTTTTTAGACGAAAAAATTCCGAGTTTTTTTACGGATCATATAATTTCAATTTTACGCGATTTTTCCACAGTATTACATGCTCCATTGTGCTTCTTTTTTTCAAATTAAATGTATAAAAAAATACTAATAAGCAATCTGCCTTTTTTATGCTTTTTTTTATGCTACGTTAAATGTACATTAAATGTTTGTCAAAAAAACATATGTATGATGTACGTTCTTAAGCATAATTCACTGACATATAATGCTACCTTTTTTAAGATAAAGTTGTACTACAGGATCGTTTTGCATTGCCTTTTAGGTAGAAATCCACGGTGGGTATTAAATTTAGAGCATATGTTTTGGATGTAAACTTGACGTTAAAAATGTACTTAGTCAGCTAAGATAGTGGGAAGTTGTTTTGAAATTATCGGAAGATTTAAGGACAGCTCATAGTTTTGTACTAACTAGCCTGGCAGTACGTTACGCTATGGCTTCAATTTAAACTTCTCTCATCAACATTATACTTTTTTCATTACTGTTTATTTATGTAATATTATCATACCTATTCAATTACGCCCATTAAAGTTCGTATACTCATAACTGCTCTACGTTTTTACACAACAACGTTTTAAAGTATATTTATATTTATACATTATCTAGCCAAAAATTTTGTAGAGACATAACTTTGTGTTTGATTACCTAAGCACCAACTGTCAACTGGCATTCCTTTAAAGTTCACACGAGCATTAATTAAAAAATTACCGTGATAGAAACTTACTGTAAATAGTGGCCAGCATTTTACAGTATTATGAACTACAAAAGATTTTACCAATTTTAATAATGTCTTTTGACTACATCATATCTCTACTCAGTCTTTCTTTCTTTCTCACTTCCTTCCTTAACCTACTGCTTTACAGATGCAAGAGGTGTAGTAACAACTGTCAAACAAGTACACAATTTTTATAATTTTAATTAAATATTCAATTAGATTTGAGAATCCCTATTGCTTTAATAACTGAGTAAATAGTACACATATGTTTTTTTAGATTTATTAAGCATACGGTGTGAGGTTAATTTATACAATACATATTCACTTCTGAGGTATTTCCCAGTTGTTGCTGAGTTTATTGTCTAAGCATTAGTAAAAATTTGTAAGAGAACATTTTTTAAGCTCACACTAAAGGTCTGTTTGCAATAAGACTTTAGTAGTTGTTCCGTTGAAAGTTGACTTAACAAGTTAGCGTATGCGCAACCACATATAGGTAGGGTACAGTGCTCCCGAAAGTGACATACGCACTGCAAGAAATTCAAAAATAAATAAAATCAGGGAAAATAAAGAATAACAAATAACTAAAGAAAACGCTTTACAATTAAGAACAAACTCAAATAAGTATACTTACAATGATAAAATAATTAAAAAATTATCATTTTTACAGATGTAGTCAACAAAAATTAAGTAATATAACGTGTTTTATTGATTATTACAGTCAACTTGAGCCCTTAACGATTAAATGCTATGTAACAAATTGACCATGTATAGTTTTCATACGCAAAATGTGCTTTTTGTATCACCAAATAGATAATTCGTTATAATATCTTTGGTGTTTATACGAAGCCTGTTGAATAGTATAACGATATGCATAAATTTCATCGTTGCAGCATTTGAAGATAGTACTGTTGGAAGCACTTTGAGATCCAGCAGACGGATTACAAGAAAAACGTGCCTTATTATTTTTACACGTATTGTCAGTGGAAGTTGCGGCACACAGTTTTTTTTCGTGCTCATTGTTTGGTTCCATGTGCTTCAAATTAATTAATTAATCAATCAGGTCAAACAGCTACATTGAAAAGCTCATGCACCTATGTGTATGTATGTGGTGCTCATCAGACAACAGAAGAATTAATTAACTTTGAATTATATAAGTAAAAAAGAACATTTCATTTTGATTAAGAATCTTAATTAATTATTTATAGTTTTCTTTTTGTAATACATTCACTTAATACATACATTCATTTCACTGTTAATCCAATAATTATACATCTTTCAATTCTACTTATTTTAGTTTGTCGATAAATTTCAGCTGTAAACTTTTGGATTCTTAAACTGGGTTTACTTTGTGGTGTTTTACAATTTCAGAAGTATTCTACGTTTACAAATCTGGATTAGGATTAGAATTTGATGTTTTTTTCCAAGTTGTTCAAATAAACTGCCCAGCAGAAGAGCCTGGTTGCAGTTGTGAAATGCACGGCTTTGAGATGTAAGACTCAAACTGCAAAGGATTTATGCGTTCAATAATCAACTGGTACTATGCCAATCACTTCATTATCATAAAAGAATGTGTGTAGTTAACTTTATAAACTAGTACAGATATGTGATGTATGTATTATGTCGATGCAGAAAGTAAAATTTTTACTACTTAGCACGTCACTTATTTTTGAGACAATTATTAATACATCACTCAATCAGTAATTGCTACATTTAGTCTATTTCTAAGCGTAGCAACAAAAGGATTTGCTCAAAAAAGGATAACCAGACAATTTCACGACAAATATCATTGCTACTGTTTATTGAGAATGAGGTATCGTGTCACACCAATCACACAAGTGAATGAAGAACCTTACATGGCACAGTACGTTTTTTAAAAGCTGCTGAGTAAGCCCTTCATTAATAAAATACCGTGTTAAAATTAATTTTATGTACAATGAATTAGTTGAAGCTCTTAAAAAAAAATTTTTTGCAGCTAAATAATAAAATAATGACGCAGACTGAATCCTCTTTGAATCACTCTCAACCGCATTTAATATAAGAAACGCTTTGCTCAAAATATATTACCTCAGAATAAATATTAATCTGCTGCTGACAGCAAAAACTTTCTGTGCTGTATCAGAAAGCATTGTCTGAAAAAAGTGTGGTCTAGGTGTTACAAATTTAAAATGGGTCTAAACTTCTGTGTAGTGTCAAGTTTTTGGATCCACTGAAGTGATTTCTACAAATTATATTTGAAATAACTGAACAACTGTGATTTGAAAATTACTCACACAACCTCTTTGGGCTTCTTTAGTTATTTTTTTCAGTTCTATTTTAATTTTACAATAAACGAACATGTATCACCAAGAACCATGAAAGTCTGGTTGAACAAATAACAGCATGCTTACGATGAACTTAGTACAAATGCAATGAACCTTATAAACTGACTCGAGTTAGTTTACAGGTTTAAAAGGTTTGTTTGCATGCTCTCAAAATACGTATAACATCATACAAAAGTTTTTTAAATTACAGGTTTGTGGGCAATATTGTTCACTTCCTCGGCACCTGAACACGTAAAACGTTATAAGCATCAATGGTGGAAAAAAAAAGAAGCCTCAGATCGTTCATTGATCACCCTTGGCTATGCCTTGGGGGACAATACACGGGTGATCTGAAACTTCCTGTACTTTACTGCCTTTGGTGCGCAATGTACTACAAATTACACAGGTATATTGTATTTCATTCTTTGAGATTATTAATACTGAATATAATTACTAATCTTTATACTTCCATACTCTAAAGAAATGTAATAATTTTTTCAGCAACGGCGCACACTGCCTGATATTATACACTAGTAAGTTTATTGTTAAACAAAGGATATTTGAAAAAATGAGTATTTTTCATCATGACTCTTTCGCAATAATTTGGTTGATGTACGTTCAACAGATATAAGTAGTAGAGAAAAAATAAAAAAAATAAATCTGATAACTACATCCTCTTTTGACTAGACAATGATATGTATAAAATTAACTTGTGATTAACCGATTCAATCCTTGAAGCTCACAAATCGTACTCATTTGTGCTCATGGTACAAAACACACTGGGCAATCACTGTGTC
>NW_019379621.1:593859-616577 GCF_000648655.2 Copidosoma floridanum | reverse complement strand
CAGAAGATGTATAAGAAAAAAAATTTTTATTCATAAAAAAATTCTTGAAATTTTTCGTACTCATCAGTCTCAACGACATTTTTAAAAATAATTTTTGAAGAACAATCTTGATAGATTATTGCAGCATTGTGCACATCTCAAAAATTTTCCGTACTAGTAGACAATTTCGCGATAATACCATTATTCCATTTGCCGTTAAAATGTTATATTTGAAAAATTTATTGCTTTTCTTAATCATATCACGAATTTCTAATCTTTTTGATAACATTTCAGTTTCATCAAACCAATTACTGAGAGATGGAATGTTATCGAAATCTGGAATGGGATCGTGTAAAAGATTATAAAAATTCCGTAAATTGTAACAATAAGTGTAGAAAAAAAATTATTAAAGCATAAGGAGTGCCCATTTTAGCAAAGGATATACAATTACATACAATTTTAAATGGCATGATAAATGACCACTATAAGTATTTTTGACAGCTGTACTGTTTAAGAAATTGTAATCATCGTTCTGTGTTCTCTAAGCTTTAGGAAACTGTCACACCACACTAACAATACAGGGCTCGAGATAATAAAGGAAAAATAATGTGTCCCACAGTTATTCTTAAAAAAAAAAGATTTTGCTAATTTCAACATGTTCAATCCGCAGCCAGTTGAGTTTTTTTGCTGTGGTACATCAATTTTAACAATTTTCAATTGTAGTTTTTTCCAACCTTATTTTGTTTTTAATAAATTTGTTTTTAAATACTGTTAAACCGCATTCTTTAATGATTTAGTGCCATAATTTCTTATGGAATTAAATATTAAAATATTTGGACTGAGGAAAGAAATTTATTTACAATAAATACTTTAATTTCTGCAAACATACTCATGCGTGGATTATGCACACACATTTAATGCTAGGTCGTTGTAAGATGTACTTTTTTCAAGACATAACAATTATTTCACAGATACTATGTGTTAGGTGCTTTCTCACCTTTTTTTTTTCTGTGCTGTTTTCAAGGGCGAAGTTTTGTTATTTTTGGCGCTTAAGAGGTATTTCTAAACGACACTTTTTTTCTGTTTTTTCCAGCATATAAGGGTAACACACAACTGCCAAAAGCCAATGAAATCTGAAATAAAATAACCGTGTGCACAAAACTGTCTACATCTTACATTCACGTAATGCAATAAACTCTTCCCCAGTTTGGGACTGATTTAGTGTATCCTGCCCACTGCCTTGTAGTTTTATAATCAGCATATGCCCAAGTTCATATCATTATTTATATTACATTACAGTGATGCTCTCACGTGAATATTTTGTTTTTACTACAAGTATTACTCTCTTAATTCCTTTGGATAAATTTCACGCAAATCGGATGAAATTCGGTCACAAATTTTTTTTCCAAGCTGCATTATCCATCACTTCTTCGGATTCAAGAATTTTTCAGAACGGAAAATTTATTCTTCAAAATTAGAAGTATTCAATAAAAAAGCATAACCACTTGTGTTTTTGTGGGTAAAAAAAAAGAGTCTCTCGGAGCTTTGCGTGATAATCACCCGATACGAGTGAAATCTACCAGCATAGCGAGAGAAATTCACCCACTGTGCGAGTGACTATTTCACTGGGTTCTGGTGAAATTCTTGCTCAATGCAAAGCGAATGAAATTTATCTGAAGACATTCTAAGAGTAGTTATATTAGACGCGATTCACGCGATTTCATTAATTAATTTTAAAATGTCTTATATTCATAAGCTTTCATAGATTGCTTAAAAAATCACATTGCTTAAGAAGAACCTAACACTTTTTAATTACTCGTTGATTTTCAAAAATTTACATACAATATCTCATGTTGTCTCGTTGCAAACAGCTATCCAAATTTTTATCCGTTACACAATAGTTACTTACGTAACAAGTGCGGAAAAGCCGATTTCCCGCATGAGTCGTGATTGACTCGCACTACTGGCCAGAGTTGACGGGAACGAGTGCCAATTGAGCACACGAGTGCGTAGCACGAGTGTGATCGCATGGCTTGAGTTACCGTCACCATCCATGAGTGCGAGTCTATCACATGAGTGCGGGAAACCGTCCCGCACAAGTTTCGTACAAGTTTTTTCGCAATAATGTGCGGAAAATGGATGTTTTCCACTCTGGTATTAGTGTGGAAAATCAATTTTCCCACATAGTGTGCGACAAAGGTGTGCGCCAAAGGTTTTTGCCGCACAGTGTGCGGAAAAGGTGTGTGGAAAAGGTTTTGCCACACATTAGAAAAAATTTTGCTACACACTGGAAATCAAAACTCAAACCTATTTTGTACCTATTTTCCTCACACATTGCGAAAAAACTTGTACGCAACTCGTGCGGGACGATTTCCCGCACTCGTGTGATAGACTCGCACTCGTGGCCGGTGACGGTAACTCGTACCTTGCGATCACACTTGTGCTACGCACTCGTGTGCTCAACTGGTACTCGTTCCCGTCAACTCCGGCACTCGTGTGAGTCAATCACTACTCGTGCGGGAAATCGTCTTTTCCGCACTTGTTACGTAAATAACTATATTTTACAACAGAACGAACACAAAACTTATTCAGAGTATTATTCCGAACTCTCTTAGTACAAGAATACAGTTACTTAATTTTGGTTACTCCTACGCTTGACAGGCATTATTTTTTCACTAATTCTGCCAATTACATCACATCATATACCCATACCGATTGTACGACTAATGACAAGGCTTCAGGCACGTGATAATCTATCATAGTGGTATTATAAGGAATTTGATAAGATATTTTTAAACAAGACTGTATAATCTGTCCTACATATTTACAAAAAATTAACAATGATTGCATTATACTCTAGTTAACATTAACGTTTTTTTAGTACATTATATGATGTGATTAATCATACAGATTATCATGCAGTAAGCTTTTTATCGTGAATCTTTTAAACAATAACACTAGGTGCATCGCAGTCAATAGCAGTCGCGTTTATAACATTAAAATTTATGGGAAGACGTTCTTATGCAATTGTTGCGGACAATAACCGAATTAGAGCATGACGAGAATTTTTTTCAACAAAGACAACCAATAACCAACTCCCCTTGAATACAATGTTAACGCAAGCACAATAATAGTAGTTTTCCTACGAGTTTAAAAAGTCTTTGTTTGCGAGCCGAGAGGTTTGTGGCCTGAGCCGAAGGCGAGTAACGTAATGAGGTTCGTAAAGGAGACTTTTCGAACGAGTATCGGAAAACTGCTTTTTTGCCCGAGGAAGTACCAGCCTCTCAAAACCACCAGAGGGCGGAAAAAGCAATTATACGATGCAAGCTGATTCCAGCAACGTTTCTAAGCTTAAAACGTTTAAACAAACAACACCCAGGTGTTGGTGCCGTACTTATTCCTCAATCACTGCTCTTAACTTATTATATGACAGTCGGAAGCAATCAAGTAATGAATAAAAGTTTACAGTCACGTAGCTTCCTGTTGTTAGTTAGGATGATAAAAATTTTACCCTTCATTAGCTGGAATAAATGAAAAAATTTTTTTTAAGAGGTCGCATTTATTGAGGTGCATTTTTTATCACCCCGTCTGTATTAACTCGTTGCGTAGCCCGGTATAAAAACAAGTGTCAAAAAAGTGGGTCTTATCACGATCTACACTACTTATCAATTCAAAATATGTAAAATTCGAATAGAAATTAATTATTGCATCATTAATGTACACATTTTTTTCCAGACACTCAATATTTTGGGAATTTATTGATATTTCGCCTCGAATCGGAGGAGCGGGGTGTATCAAAATTCTGGATGCAATATTTTAATGAATACATCATTATTATATTTAAGCCTACAATAACAATTACAATGATTAACACTTACATTTCATTCGGATTCCTTTCCAGCAATAATTTTATCGCCCTCAATTTTTTAGACCAATCGTCTGGTTTTTCCGTTCCATGTACAGAAGATGTATATCCTCCAATCTCGTGTTAAAATTGTACAATGGATACTGGTGTTTATTTAATGATAATATTAAATAAAATATATTTAGTTTAAAGAAGGCGGTAAGATACAACTATTGAAGTTGTATTCGAGCGTGCTTATAAGGCGTTCATGTAAGCATACGTAACGTATAAGAATATAACATCACAAGCACGTAAAATAATATAGTTTTACTTTACAACTTCCTTCATGATTATATATATCAAGAATTGAATCTTTTTTCTACAACATCGGCGGTGCTGCGTGGACAGGAACATTCTCTTTCTGACCACAGGGACACAAAAAATCGTATACGACCCATGGCCGCAAGTAAACAAGCCTCAGATCGTCTGTTTGTCATCCTCGGCTTCGCCTTGGAGAGAATATTCGGACGATCTGAAATCATATACGCATCACAAGAGGAAATAAAGAATCCCTAAAACTCGGCTTTGCCTTGGTTGACAATAATCATGCGCTCTGAGACATTTTTTTTTTCCTTCACACGTGGGTAATATACTATTGTACCAATGTATTCATCTCCAATGTTTATTGTTTATCTAAACGCAAATATTTTTAATAACTCCGAATATATCGTATTTATAGTAATAGTACATTATGTACATAACCCAGAAAAGTAAAACAGTTCCCCGTACCTGTGGTCAGAAAGTGGTTAGTTACGGACAATCTGAGACTTCCCTAACTTTATTTGCCTAGGTGCGTAATATACTATAGATCTTAGGGATAACTAGACGACCTGAAGTTTCTTTATTTCCGTCTGTGGTGCATGAACGACTTCTTATGTCTAGTGACCTGTAAATGAAAACTCTATCCGCGTAATAGACAGAAAGTATCATTTTTCTATCTCTGCCACAAAACCATATCTCGGACCCTCTCTCCCAGTACATAGCATTAAATTTGTAATAATTACAAAAACTGTTATTGGCAACACGATCATAAACATATACTAAAAATAGTATGGAAAGCGAGTACTTACATTAAAAATATAGAAAAAAATCATTCTTGAAAATTCTTCTCATGATAAAGTTGGTTTTTTTTTTTTTTAATATTGAAGAAAATACTCACNATATAGCTATGGATTAAGACACACGAGTCTTTGTTTACCCGACGTGGAAACTCAAACCATTCCGCAAATGCTTTCTTTAAATACGTACACGTGCAACGGCGTGCGTTTCCGTACAATCATCGCCGTTGACTTTTTTTTACATACTCGAGATAATTTACCCAAACTAATACGTGTGTTCAGTATTTGATCATGCGTAAAGTTAATATATATTTTTTGTCACTAGAAATAATTGGTAATAGGACAACAGTCCTTAACTTCATTACAAGCCCATCCGGGTCAATTACGTCATTGTGAGTTGACAATAGTCTACGCAATTAAGGCATTTAGCCTACATATTCTGCAAAGAGACATCAGTCCCTTTGATCAGTACAAGTCCACCAGGGTCAATTACGCAATTGTTAGTGGACAACAGTCTACACAACTAAATACAGGCCTATTTGTATACAGCTAAAATCCATGGTATTTATTGTTTAGCTGTTCAATTCATTGTGTTATAATCACGTTTACATGTTTTAATTGCATATTTCGTTAACTGTTTATTTATTTTTTATAGAATTTTGATTAAAAAATGCAATACGTATCGTTTACTTTTCTTCGATTTGTGATTTATTAAACAATAAAAAGAGTTTTTCACACGTTTTCCCTTCAAATACGTCGTATTTCTTAGTTGACAGCTATTATATACCCTAACGTATATTAAAACTTGTAGTCTAGTCTCGGAAAATGGACTTTTAGAAAGTTCGGGCTTATTAAAAATTATTAACGAAGCAATATCTATCATTAAATGTTTATATAAAACATATACAATAAATGGCTTGGGCTCACTGGGGATCATACAAAACAGTATACGTATTACAGATCCTTACATTTTATTAATTTATAAGAATTTGTAAAAAATTATTGAATACAAAAACTTTAAAAAATAGTAACATTACGAGTATGCTCAGAATCTGTTTTCCAAAAAATTCATAACTTATGAGTCCATCTGTTGATTGCCCAATAATATAAGTCGATTGTTTATGTATTTTGAGTTTTTGTTTTGATTTATATACTAATGCTGCTGGATTCTTGCACCTTTTTTAAAAATGCTTTGTACTTCTAAAATAAGAAGTAGATCTGTGCAGGTTTTATATACACTAGTTAAATTAGAAAAAGCAAAAAGGGCTTAGCTAGAGGGAAGGTATTTATTAAGTGTCTCAGTGATTTTACCTTTACTATAAAATTTTATATGGTTTGTACTAATGTAACAAGCAGTTAAACATGAATTTTGTGTGCTTACTAGTAAATTGTGCATATACTAACCAAGTTAGCAAACCACGGGATCTAATTAAACTTTGTGGAAGTAATTATTCCAAATGTTAGTTTGGTATAACATTTGCAGTAAAACCTGAGGACTGATTGGTTATTTAAATGAAGTATAGACTGGGCCTTTGAAAGTTGCATTATTTCTAATAAATGCAGTTGAAAAGTGCAGTTATATATTAACTTTTAATTTATTTTTCTAGTCCCATAGAGATGTTAATGAAAATTGAGGATTTGTACAGTGAGTCCAGCGAGGATACTAGATGAATCGGATAGAAAGGCTCTTTTTTTTGCATCAAAAAAAAGGAACCTATTGCTATGCAAATTAAATTGCTAGAAAGTGTATGTAGGATTTAAAAAAAGGCTTAAAGATAAGCTTGAGACAGCAGTCATCTTCGAGTTGTTAAGTAGCCTTCTACCAAAGTTTTCTACCTTTAGAATGGTATGGGAGTGCACACTGGCAAAAGACAGGAAAAAGATGAAATCACAGCAAGGTTATTTTGTAAAGACAAGCGTCTCGTAAACAACTAATAATAACGTCACATCCTTCACTTTATATGCTTACTAGCTTTAGATTATAAAAAAAAAATTGGCCACAAGCAGCCGTTGCACTAGAATAAGATAGAATAACTCAAGTACCGTATAAAGTGTGAATATTGTAAAAAGTTGGTCATTGATTTCGTAGGAGTTTGAAACTAACTGTGGAAACAGAAGTATCCCAGGTGTCCAAGAGTTTTCATATTGCATCTTAACAGAACACAACAAACTTGGTTTTAGTGAAAGACTATCACGCATATAATAAACTGTTAAATAAGCTACAATGAGCTACCTCTACGTCAATAGTGGTTGTTGTCAAATAGCTTGAAAAACAGAATTTTTTCAGTTATTTTGCAGTAACATGAAAACTAAGGATTAAAGAAATAATGTATCTCACTGAAGTTGTTCAGCGGATAATGTAACGAATGATTGATTTTTTTTTTTTAGTGAAAAAACAGTTTATCTAGCAAAAAACATACAACAAAGTTAAAAAATAATAACACTGATAAATATCCGTGTACACGTTTTTTTTATAGAAACAATAATGTAATACTAATATGAGTACTATTAACAAAACATTCCCAGTCTAGTTTTCTGAGAATAAAATGGCAACCTATTGCAAAATTGTCAATTTAGAACTTTGGAGCGCAGCAATTCTCGTCACAGCACAAATATCTTGATGCAAACAAATAGAATCAGTAGATATTGGTCGTATCTTGAAATAAATCCACTCTTACGTTTGAACATTAACAAAGAAGTTTGTTATTAACAACAAACACATTTTAACATCTTTTAATGTTGCCAATTTGTACGATAGAAATTTTTCAAGATGTGCATTTTATACAACTGATTTTTTTATTTTGTGACGTGATAGCTAAAGCTAGCACGTCACTATATAACTATATTTTTGGGCAAGTCGTCCGCTGCTACCAAGTCCGATAATAATATGTGTATACTTAGTATATAGATATTTTCTTTACACATTATTAAATGTGTGTTCTCGGTGCCACGGACTACAAGCCAAGAGGAGGAAGAAGGACTAAAGTCCAGAAGAGAAGTTAAGTGTATGTGACGTGCGGTTGAGTGAGGATGTGCGTAAGAGAGAGAGAGGGGGACATGGAGAAGCTTGCGATACGTCGTGAACAAATTAAGGGCCAAGTTATCGCGTCAAGTGCCTAGTTTTGAAAAGCTCCAATTATTTACCAGTTTTTAGCAACGCTGGAGGTTCTTAGATTCAAAAGAGGGGGGGGGCACGCGCACCTATGCAGGCTAACTGTATAGTCGAGTCAGTATGACTTGAGGCAGCAGAGAGAGCAGAGTTAATATATAGTGTCAAAGACAGATTATTAGGATACAGAGGAAGTGACACGATTTAAGATCGAGATAGTGTATAGTAAGGAGAGTAGACAGCTAGATGATAGGTAGCTGAGCCATCGTCGAGGCGAAAACGAGCTTTAGGTAGCATAGTTCCAGAAAGTAGATCTGCTGTCATTAGTGTACTTGGTCGTATACAGGGTATGGTGTTCACGATGATGGGAGCGAACCAGTCTATATGTGTGTGAGTGTAGAGATAGAGAAAAAGGAGAGAAACGCACGCGTCTGCGTGTGTCAGTGTAGGATAAGCTGCGTGGGTACTAGTCAATGTGTTGGCAGGATTTTTGGAGTTGGTGAGATGAGTAAAGAGATAGCATACCAGGTATGAGATGTGTATGATATATTGTGTGTGTAAGTGGTACAGGTGCGAGCCTCAGACAGCCAAGCCAAGAAGGAGCCGTGAAGATGACCTACCTGGATCAATAGATCTATATGTATGTATGTATGTATGTATATAAATATACAATCAGATACTGAAATTGGAACTAATGTGCCAATACTTATATGTGTAAGAGAGAAAGAGAGAGATAGAGAGAGTAAGTGAGTTGTAAAAGTATATGTTTGGCAAGAAAAACATCTACAAAGATGCATCGTTTTTTCCTTAGATTTCTGATGGTATTACTCTCGTTTCAATTTAATAATTCAACAACCTTCACTTGAGTGTTTCTTCTTCTTAACGTCAATCTAGCATCTCTCACTCGTACTTCATCCTAATATAGCTATTTTATGCGCTTGTTAGGTGATTTTAGGTATAAAATATATTAACAACTTTGCTTTTCTCCTGATTCATACTGCACTCTGAGTTGTAAAGTAACGAGAAATAGTGCTTTTTTTAAAGTTACCTTGGAGTAATAACTATTAACGTGAAGCTCGCTGATTGTAATTTATTCAACAGCTTATTATATGTGAGATATTTTTTTTGCTCAACTAAGTTATGTCGTATTTCCTCCAGGTGTACTATGAATGGGTTTTAGCTCCTCTGATACCCGGCCTTTTGGTAAAAAAGCAAATATTATGAAATAAGAGTGCTACACTCTGATAATAGGAATAAGTACTTACTAATCGAATAAGTTTAGAAGCTTCATACGTAAAAAATATAGTCCATAGACTCTTCTTGCCTAACACTTACGAGCAAAATAAGCAAGCTCAAAAAAAGATTAGGACAATTGTCGATTTTGCTAGATCAATGCTATTTGGCGAAATGTGCAGGAATTTATTTAAAGAGTGAAGTGGTTAACAAGGTATATTATCGTAGTAAATTATCGTCGTAAGGTCTAGCTTTATCCATGTAATACAACAACGCTTTTTGAAAAATGGTTTAATCGTTAATTGGATTTGAAAAATCTTCAGATTTTTAGGGCTGGTGCATATTTGACAGTGTCCAAAAAAAGCATAAGAAGTTTTAGTCCAAAAGCAAAAAAGTAATGATTGTTGATAACAAAGGTCAGTCTTGAAACTGCATAATTATAGAAACATTACAGTTTATTAAATAGTTAGAGAAAAGGAAGATAAAGCAGGTTAAATATAAAGATGGAGCAGCTTAAAAAAATGAATTTAAAAGTCAAATAAATATAATAATGATAATGGTAAAAGACCTGCAGTAAAAAGGTGGAACCTGTATGTTTGCAACTTAATTTTTCCTGCTGATCATTATAGTTTTTCAAATGTTGCAGATGCCATGCCATAGATTTATCATCAAGTAACTGAGAGTTAATAAGCCAAAAATTAGTAGAGAGTTGTTGATGAAGAAGTGTGAGTCTTAGGAGATAATCAAACTTGGTCCCTCATTGAACTGCCTCTTAGTAAATGTGTTATAAGTTGTAAATGAATTTTTTTAATAAAAATGGTTAAAATAAAAGTACTCATTACCATGCTAGATCAGTTAATAAGAGTTATATTAAAAAAAAAATTTTCTTTAATTTTTTTAGTACATTACATAATTATATTCTGATTTTTTGACTTTTGTTTGTAATTTCTTACAATTACGGTTTTTTTAATCGATTATTATTTATATTATGGGCGTGTTATTGTCTCGAGACTCACAAAATAAAACGAAACGCTCATTCTTCTAGAATCTAAAAGAGAGCGTTTCAAAACCTACAATTGCGAGAGTTTCAATGGCGCCACTGGCTGTCTCGCGTTGAAAGTAACGCCCTTATTACGCACAAAGCGCGTGCTCGAAGCTCATCAAAGACGCACCGCGCCACTGTCGCTCTCGCAACCATTGATTTCGGAATTCTTCCTTTTAGTTTCGCGAGAGAATAGTGGAGCGTTTCATTTCCTTTTGCGAGTCTTGAGACAATAACGGAATATACCTTTAACCACTTCGCATTATTTGTATATACACTACAGCGGGAAGAACCCACGTTGCGCCAGTGCTGGCGTCTTGGACTTTATTTTGTTGCCCTGCTTTGTTACGGCGAAGTAGCTTCGTACAAGTGCAGTTTAATATTTACATATGTACTAAGCTACCCCTGAGCTTATGATTTATACAATAGTACGTTAATCACTAATTCATTTTTTATATGGGCACAGTTTGCAATTACTGGAAGTATCGAATATTAGTTATTATGCAATTTGTTAACTAGTCACTTACACTTGGGCGTTGTTTAATCTTTACGTAACTCAGAACTTCCTGAAGGAATTATATTACGTAAGTAGCACTTCACTGAATGAGTATGCTCTAAGTTGCGATCATCTATTTTAATTGCATAGTTACTGCTAAACAACAACATGTGCTAGAGCTGAATTGAGTTCTGCTGTTTGATAGAAATTTCGTCATTAATCAACTGGTATTATATAATCCATTATTGGATATAAATTAAAAGATGTCTAATTATTGGATTAATAGTGAAATGAATGCATGTATTGAGTAAATGTATCAAAAAAAGGAAACTATTAATATTTAATTATTAATTTGGATTCCTAATAAAAACGAAATGTTCTTTCTTACTTACCTAATTGAAAGTTAATTAATTCTTCTGTTGTCTGATGAGCACCACATACATACACATAGGTGCATGAGCTTTTCAACGTAGCTGTTTGACCTGATTGATTAATTAATTAATTTGAAGCACATGGAACCAAACAATGAGCACGAAAAAAAACTGTGTGCCGCAACTTCCACTGACAATACGTGTAAAAATAATAAGGCACGTTTTTCTTGTAATCCGTCTGCTGGATCTCAAAGTGCTACCAACAGTACCATCTTCAAATGCTGCAACGATGAAATTTATGCATATAGTAATACTATTTAACATGCTTCGTATAAACATCAAAGATAGTATAACGAATTAACTATTTGGTGATACAAAAACACATTTTGCGGATAAAAACTATACATAGTCAATTTGTTACATAGCATTTAGTCGTAAAGGGCTCTAGTCGACTGTAATAATCAATAAAACACGAGAATATAACTCAATGTTTGATCGACTACAATTGTTAAAATGTTAATTTTTAAATTATTTTATCATTGCAAGTATACTTATTTAAGTTTATTCTTAATTCTAAAGGATTTTCTTTAGTTATTTGTTATTGTTTATTTTTCCTGATTTTATTTATTTTTGAATATCTCGCAGTGCATATGCCACTTTCATGATACTGGTAGGATACAGAAAGAGAGAGTAAGAGACATAGGGACACCGCGTTTTCTCTGGCATTCCGGTCAGCGAACATGACCAGCCAACACTCAAGAGAAGTGAGCGAGTATGCCAAGCTCATCCTGGTTGATTTTAATTTGTTCGGTGTGCCGTGTACATTTTTGTTCAACCTTAACAAAAGTCACCAGCTTATCTACGGATTTTTGCATTAATTTCATTGTTAGCACCTATTTATTAGCCTTATATGTTTTGTGTTCAAGTATTAGTGCATCGCATGTAACACTCGATTTAATTAGTTTTAACAACATTCGCAGGCATGCAATCGCGAGAATTTTGGTGCCTCTTTAAAGTTCGTGATCAAGACGCATTAATTTATTTAATTGTGTGAAACGAAGCTATGTCTTTAGTGTATTAAACTTTATTTTAAGTGCAACAGCCGTTTGCGATTGTAAACGTATGAATAATGCTTATCCCGGTTTATTTCGCACAACGATTAACTAAGTAGTATAATGTGCATTACAGTCTGTGATTGAAAGTTGAATCGGGCTATAATGTTAGATATAATTTAACTAGATTCGTAGAAAAACATTTTATTCGGCAACGTAGTGTACGCGGTAACGACGTCATATATAGCTATGGATTAAGACACACGAGTCTTTGTTTACCCGACGTGGAAACTCAAACCATTCCGCAAATGCTTTCTTTAAATACGTACACGTGCAACGGCGTGCGTTTCCGTACAATCATCGCCGTTGACTTTTTTTTACATACTCGAGATAATTTACCCAAACTAATACGTGTGTTCAGTATTTGATCATGCGTAAAGTTAATATATATTTTTTGTCACTAGAAATAATTGGTAATAGGACAACAGTCCTTAACTTCATTACAAGCCCATCCGGGTCAATTACGTCATTGTGAGTTGACAATAGTCTACGCAATTAAGGCATTTAGCCTACATATTCTGCAAAGAGACATCAGTCCCTTTGATCAGTACAAGTCCACCAGGGTCAATTACGCAATTGTTAGTGGACAACAGTCTACACAACTAAATACAGGCCTATTTGTATACAGCTAAAATCCATGGTATTTATTGTTTAGCTGTTCAATTCATTGTGTTATAATCACGTTTACATGTTTTAATTGCATATTTCGTTAACTGTTTATTTATTTTTTATAGAATTTTGATTAAAAAATGCAATACGTATCGTTTACTTTTCTTCGATTTGTGATTTATTAAACAATAAAAAGAGTTTTTCACACGTTTTCCCTTCAAATACGTCGTATTTCTTAGTTGACAGCTATTATATACCCTAACGTATATTAAAACTTGTAGTCTAGTCTCGGAAAATGGACTTTTAGAAAGTTCGGGCTTATTAAAAATTATTAACGAAGCAATATCTATCATTAAATGTTTATATAAAACATATACAATAAATGGCTTGGGCTCACTGGGGATCATACAAAACAGTATACGTATTACAGATCCTTACATTTTATTAATTTATAAGAATTTGTAAAAAATTATTGAATACAAAAACTTTAAAAAATAGTAACATTACGAGTATGCTCAGAATCTGTTTTCCAAAAAATTCATAACTTATGAGTCCATCTGTTGATTGCCCAATAATATAAGTCGATTGTTTATGTATTTTGAGTTTTTGTTTTGATTTATATACTAATGCTGCTGGATTCTTGCACCTTTTTTAAAAATGCTTTGTACTTCTAAAATAAGAAGTAGATCTGTGCAGGTTTTATATACACTAGTTAAATTAGAAAAAGCAAAAAGGGCTTAGCTAGAGGGAAGGTATTTATTAAGTGTCTCAGTGATTTTACCTTTACTATAAAATTTTATATGGTTTGTACTAATGTAACAAGCAGTTAAACATGAATTTTGTGTGCTTACTAGTAAATTGTGCATATACTAACCAAGTTAGCAAACCACGGGATCTAATTAAACTTTGTGGAAGTAATTATTCCAAATGTTAGTTTGGTATAACATTTGCAGTAAAACCTGAGGACTGATTGGTTATTTAAATGAAGTATAGACTGGGCCTTTGAAAGTTGCATTATTTCTAATAAATGCAGTTGAAAAGTGCAGTTATATATTAACTTTTAATTTATTTTTCTAGTCCCATAGAGATGTTAATGAAAATTGAGGATTTGTACAGTGAGTCCAGCGAGGATACTAGATGAATCGGATAGAAAGGCTCTTTTTTTTGCATCAAAAAAAAGGAACCTATTGCTATGCAAATTAAATTGCTAGAAAGTGTATGTAGGATTTAAAAAAAGGCTTAAAGATAAGCTTGAGACAGCAGTCATCTTCGAGTTGTTAAGTAGCCTTCTACCAAAGTTTTCTACCTTTAGAATGGTATGGGAGTGCACACTGGCAAAAGACAGGAAAAAGATGAAATCACAGCAAGGTTATTTTGTAAAGACAAGCGTCTCGTAAACAACTAATAATAACGTCACATCCTTCACTTTATATGCTTACTAGCTTTAGATTATAAAAAAAAAATTGGCCACAAGCAGCCGTTGCACTAGAATAAGATAGAATAACTCAAGTACCGTATAAAGTGTGAATATTGTAAAAAGTTGGTCATTGATTTCGTAGGAGTTTGAAACTAACTGTGGAAACAGAAGTATCCCAGGTGTCCAAGAGTTTTCATATTGCATCTTAACAGAACACAACAAACTTGGTTTTAGTGAAAGACTATCACGCATATAATAAACTGTTAAATAAGCTACAATGAGCTACCTCTACGTCAATAGTGGTTGTTGTCAAATAGCTTGAAAAACAGAATTTTTTCAGTTATTTTGCAGTAACATGAAAACTAAGGATTAAAGAAATAATGTATCTCACTGAAGTTGTTCAGCGGATAATGTAACGAATGATTGATTTTTTTTTTTTAGTGAAAAAACAGTTTATCTAGCAAAAAACATACAACAAAGTTAAAAAATAATAACACTGATAAATATCCGTGTACACGTTTTTTTTATAGAAACAATAATGTAATACTAATATGAGTACTATTAACAAAACATTCCCAGTCTAGTTTTCTGAGAATAAAATGGCAACCTATTGCAAAATTGTCAATTTAGAACTTTGGAGCGCAGCAATTCTCGTCACAGCACAAATATCTTGATGCAAACAAATAGAATCAGTAGATATTGGTCGTATCTTGAAATAAATCCACTCTTACGTTTGAACATTAACAAAGAAGTTTGTTATTAACAACAAACACATTTTAACATCTTTTAATGTTGCCAATTTGTACGATAGAAATTTTTCAAGATGTGCATTTTATACAACTGATTTTTTTATTTTGTGACGTGATAGCTAAAGCTAGCACGTCACTATATAACTATATTTTTGGGCAAGTCGTCCGCTGCTACCAAGTCCGATAATAATATGTGTATACTTAGTATATAGATATTTTCTTTACACATTATTAAATGTGTGTTCTCGGTGCCACGGACTACAAGCCAAGAGGAGGAAGAAGGACTAAAGTCCAGAAGAGAAGTTAAGTGTATGTGACGTGCGGTTGAGTGAGGATGTGCGTAAGAGAGAGAGAGGGGGACATGGAGAAGCTTGCGATACGTCGTGAACAAATTAAGGGCCAAGTTATCGCGTCAAGTGCCTAGTTTTGAAAAGCTCCAATTATTTACCAGTTTTTAGCAACGCTGGAGGTTCTTAGATTCAAAAGAGGGGGGGGGCACGCGCACCTATGCAGGCTAACTGTATAGTCGAGTCAGTATGACTTGAGGCAGCAGAGAGAGCAGAGTTAATATATAGTGTCAAAGACAGATTATTAGGATACAGAGGAAGTGACACGATTTAAGATCGAGATAGTGTATAGTAAGGAGAGTAGACAGCTAGATGATAGGTAGCTGAGCCATCGTCGAGGCGAAAACGAGCTTTAGGTAGCATAGTTCCAGAAAGTAGATCTGCTGTCATTAGTGTACTTGGTCGTATACAGGGTATGGTGTTCACGATGATGGGAGCGAACCAGTCTATATGTGTGTGAGTGTAGAGATAGAGAAAAAGGAGAGAAACGCACGCGTCTGCGTGTGTCAGTGTAGGATAAGCTGCGTGGGTACTAGTCAATGTGTTGGCAGGATTTTTGGAGTTGGTGAGATGAGTAAAGAGATAGCATACCAGGTATGAGATGTGTATGATATATTGTGTGTGTAAGTGGTACAGGTGCGAGCCTCAGACAGCCAAGCCAAGAAGGAGCCGTGAAGATGACCTACCTGGATCAATAGATCTATATGTATGTATGTATGTATGTATATAAATATACAATCAGATACTGAAATTGGAACTAATGTGCCAATACTTATATGTGTAAGAGAGAAAGAGAGAGATAGAGAGAGTAAGTGAGTTGTAAAAGTATATGTTTGGCAAGAAAAACATCTACAAAGATGCATCGTTTTTTCCTTAGATTTCTGATGGTATTACTCTCGTTTCAATTTAATAATTCAACAACCTTCACTTGAGTGTTTCTTCTTCTTAACGTCAATCTAGCATCTCTCACTCGTACTTCATCCTAATATAGCTATTTTATGCGCTTGTTAGGTGATTTTAGGTATAAAATATATTAACAACTTTGCTTTTCTCCTGATTCATACTGCACTCTGAGTTGTAAAGTAACGAGAAATAGTGCTTTTTTTAAAGTTACCTTGGAGTAATAACTATTAACGTGAAGCTCGCTGATTGTAATTTATTCAACAGCTTATTATATGTGAGATATTTTTTTTGCTCAACTAAGTTATGTCGTATTTCCTCCAGGTGTACTATGAATGGGTTTTAGCTCCTCTGATACCCGGCCTTTTGGTAAAAAAGCAAATATTATGAAATAAGAGTGCTACACTCTGATAATAGGAATAAGTACTTACTAATCGAATAAGTTTAGAAGCTTCATACGTAAAAAATATAGTCCATAGACTCTTCTTGCCTAACACTTACGAGCAAAATAAGCAAGCTCAAAAAAAGATTAGGACAATTGTCGATTTTGCTAGATCAATGCTATTTGGCGAAATGTGCAGGAATTTATTTAAAGAGTGAAGTGGTTAACAAGGTATATTATCGTAGTAAATTATCGTCGTAAGGTCTAGCTTTATCCATGTAATACAACAACGCTTTTTGAAAAATGGTTTAATCGTTAATTGGATTTGAAAAATCTTCAGATTTTTAGGGCTGGTGCATATTTGACAGTGTCCAAAAAAAGCATAAGAAGTTTTAGTCCAAAAGCAAAAAAGTAATGATTGTTGATAACAAAGGTCAGTCTTGAAACTGCATAATTATAGAAACATTACAGTTTATTAAATAGTTAGAGAAAAGGAAGATAAAGCAGGTTAAATATAAAGATGGAGCAGCTTAAAAAAATGAATTTAAAAGTCAAATAAATATAATAATGATAATGGTAAAAGACCTGCAGTAAAAAGGTGGAACCTGTATGTTTGCAACTTAATTTTTCCTGCTGATCATTATAGTTTTTCAAATGTTGCAGATGCCATGCCATAGATTTATCATCAAGTAACTGAGAGTTAATAAGCCAAAAATTAGTAGAGAGTTGTTGATGAAGAAGTGTGAGTCTTAGGAGATAATCAAACTTGGTCCCTCATTGAACTGCCTCTTAGTAAATGTGTTATAAGTTGTAAATGAATTTTTTTAATAAAAATGGTTAAAATAAAAGTACTCATTACCATGCTAGATCAGTTAATAAGAGNAGTTGGTTTTTTTTTTTTTTAATATTGAAGAAAATACTCACCTAAAATGACTCCATTTGGTTTTTCACTTTTTGTGTATTACAAGTGTTTTTTTACTGCTTGAACGATTAAGAATAAAGTAGCTAATTACAGTTTTCAAAAGAATTCGATGTGATTAAAAGTTATGTGATATTGCTGAGTTACGTTACGTTACTATTACTCTAACATTATTTTAACATTGTTCGAAGAGAACAAAAAAAAGTTTTATTTTTAAAATATGATGAAAATCCAAAATGTGTCGTTTTCCTTAAGTGATTGTTGAGTATCAGATAACACTTATTGTACAACAAAACTATTATAAATTTACTCCTCTTCCGCACTTTAACACATTTTTATCATAGAGTTGCAAAAATAGATTCATTAATTATTGCATATTCTGTGCCTTATGTTGATAAGAGCCTCTTAAAATTTACGCTTGTACAATAATTATTAGAAATACCATCAATTCTCAAAAAGATAAAGCATGTAGCGTATAATATGTTTCAAGACAATGTTTAGGAAAATAGTTTTAAGTGAGCATTCTTCTAATTAACTTGCTAAATTTCATCAAAAATGGAGTTACAGTTTTAAAAAAAATTACTAATAATTTTTGGCACGTGTTTAATATTGGCTTTGATATAGACTGTACGAAAACGACTGCCTTAAATGCTTACAATGCGTGATGAAGCGACAAGAAATTTGTTAAAACTTATAATATATACTCTTAGAAAACGTTTTTTATTTATTATTTTTTTTTAATGTGACAAGATTTAACAAAATTGCACCAATAGCCAATAGTTAATATAGAAAATCGTATACGTGCCTCGGGAACAAACTACGTCATCATCTTCCAGGCGTTTGCCACCCTCTCTTTCGGCTCAGGTGTCAATTCACACTCGAAAGAGAATGTCGTACTTTTCTTCCTTGGTGCGTATTGCACGAAAACATGTATGGAATATTATCAATATATCCCCCTTCTCATCAAGAGACTCCGTGCATATGCAAGTCAGTGCCACTACGATTTTAACATGCAATCTTATGGCAATAACCTCCCGGTTTGACGGTGGCCACCACTATAACGAATTATATTTTTCGTAATAATCAACATTAAAATGGTAAACACTTTGGCCACAGTACTGCATGCACACGGAACCTATACTATCTCCCCTCCAAAGCTCTAAAAACCTTTATATTCTAAATACATTATTCATTCTTTTTTTTCATACGTAACGGATTCATTAAATCGTAATATTCACTTACATACACACACTCACACACATGAATACACATACAGATTTTACCAGATCTGTCGTTCCACATGGTGATGGTTTTTTGGGTTTACCAGATAACTTCATAAACATTGTGTATGTCTGTACATTAGAAAGTATTTCCAATGCACTTGAAGACGTATCTGAGCTGAAACAGGACTTCTTCGTAAAATCAAAGTAATTACTACAAATTTAATTTTACAGTTATGTATTATTCTGTGTATTTAAAGTTTTGAAAATATTTATTAGAAAAATAATATATGAACAGCGCGGCGTTCCCTCACCGATAAGAGAGCTTTATGCAGAAATAATATTGCTCCAGGGATCAATGACTTTATTTCCGGTGAGCTCAGTCGGATTTTTTCTGTGATTTTCTCACCAGGAAAAGTAAGCTGCGAAAAAAAGTGCCCTAGAAGACGGCTGTTATGGAGCTACTGTATCCCTGCAACTTTCCATTTATGTGGTGGAATTGTGTAGACAAGTTTGTTTTATGAACAGAAAGAACAATGAAGGTGTGGAGGAATATAAAAACACTGAATTAACGTACGTGCGGAACCAAATGCAAATTTACGAAATACCATTTTTAATACTGAATCATAAGAGTATCATAGTGACGGGATCTTTTACTGAGGTAGACACTTGAGAGTCACTACTAAATGGTTACTGCGAATACGCTGAGGAAACAATTATAAATTAATCCGTATATTCTATTCGCTCCAAGCTGATGCAGAGGCTGCTCTCTCTGCAGTAGATATTTGACAAACGTTCTTGCATGTAAACAAACGACTCAAAGCATATATACATGCATTTAGCTGCTCGTGAATCACTAGGCTTGGAGCAAATACAATAGAGGGATTGCAAATTCGTGTTACTCCCATTTGAAATAGTGTAGCCTTTTAATTTTAATTTAAAATATAGTTTTTTACTGCAATAAAGTACTGCAATTTATTGTGAAAAATGATTGATGATATTAGTTGACGCTCATCTACAATATGCAACTGTTTATAAATCTACTTCAACNTGTAATACTAATATGAGTACTATTAACAAAACATTCCCAGTCTAGTTTTCTGAGAATAAAATGGCAACCTATTGCAAAATTGTCAATTTAGAACTTTGGAGCGCAGCAATTCTCGTCACAGCACAAATATCTTGATGCAAACAAATAGAATCAGTAGATATTGGTCGTATCTTGAAATAAATCCACTCTTACGTTTGAACATTAACAAAGAAGTTTGTTATTAACAACAAACACATTTTAACATCTTTTAATGTTGCCAATTTGTACGATAGAAATTTTTCAAGATGTGCATTTTATACAACTGATTTTTTTATTTTGTGACGTGATAGCTAAAGCTAGCACGTCACTATATAACTATATTTTTGGGCAAGTCGTCCGCTGCTACCAAGTCCGATAATAATATGTGTATACTTAGTATATAGATATTTTCTTTACACATTATTAAATGTGTGTTCTCGGTGCCACGGACTACAAGCCAAGAGGAGGAAGAAGGACTAAAGTCCAGAAGAGAAGTTAAGTGTATGTGACGTGCGGTTGAGTGAGGATGTGCGTAAGAGAGAGAGAGGGGGACATGGAGAAGCTTGCGATACGTCGTGAACAAATTAAGGGCCAAGTTATCGCGTCAAGTGCCTAGTTTTGAAAAGCTCCAATTATTTACCAGTTTTTAGCAACGCTGGAGGTTCTTAGATTCAAAAGAGGGGGGGGGCACGCGCACCTATGCAGGCTAACTGTATAGTCGAGTCAGTATGACTTGAGGCAGCAGAGAGAGCAGAGTTAATATATAGTGTCAAAGACAGATTATTAGGATACAGAGGAAGTGACACGATTTAAGATCGAGATAGTGTATAGTAAGGAGAGTAGACAGCTAGATGATAGGTAGCTGAGCCATCGTCGAGGCGAAAACGAGCTTTAGGTAGCATAGTTCCAGAAAGTAGATCTGCTGTCATTAGTGTACTTGGTCGTATACAGGGTATGGTGTTCACGATGATGGGAGCGAACCAGTCTATATGTGTGTGAGTGTAGAGATAGAGAAAAAGGAGAGAAACGCACGCGTCTGCGTGTGTCAGTGTAGGATAAGCTGCGTGGGTACTAGTCAATGTGTTGGCAGGATTTTTGGAGTTGGTGAGATGAGTAAAGAGATAGCATACCAGGTATGAGATGTGTATGATATATTGTGTGTGTAAGTGGTACAGGTGCGAGCCTCAGACAGCCAAGCCAAGAAGGAGCCGTGAAGATGACCTACCTGGATCAATAGATCTATATGTATGTATGTATGTATGTATATAAATATACAATCAGATACTGAAATTGGAACTAATGTGCCAATACTTATATGTGTAAGAGAGAAAGAGAGAGATAGAGAGAGTAAGTGAGTTGTAAAAGTATATGTTTGGCAAGAAAAACATCTACAAAGATGCATCGTTTTTTCCTTAGATTTCTGATGGTATTACTCTCGTTTCAATTTAATAATTCAACAACCTTCACTTGAGTGTTTCTTCTTCTTAACGTCAATCTAGCATCTCTCACTCGTACTTCATCCTAATATAGCTATTTTATGCGCTTGTTAGGTGATTTTAGGTATAAAATATATTAACAACTTTGCTTTTCTCCTGATTCATACTGCACTCTGAGTTGTAAAGTAACGAGAAATAGTGCTTTTTTTAAAGTTACCTTGGAGTAATAACTATTAACGTGAAGCTCGCTGATTGTAATTTATTCAACAGCTTATTATATGTGAGATATTTTTTTTGCTCAACTAAGTTATGTCGTATTTCCTCCAGGTGTACTATGAATGGGTTTTAGCTCCTCTGATACCCGGCCTTTTGGTAAAAAAGCAAATATTATGAAATAAGAGTGCTACACTCTGATAATAGGAATAAGTACTTACTAATCGAATAAGTTTAGAAGCTTCATACGTAAAAAATATAGTCCATAGACTCTTCTTGCCTAACACTTACGAGCAAAATAAGCAAGCTCAAAAAAAGATTAGGACAATTGTCGATTTTGCTAGATCAATGCTATTTGGCGAAATGTGCAGGAATTTATTTAAAGAGTGAAGTGGTTAACAAGGTATATTATCGTAGTAAATTATCGTCGTAAGGTCTAGCTTTATCCATGTAATACAACAACGCTTTTTGAAAAATGGTTTAATCGTTAATTGGATTTGAAAAATCTTCAGATTTTTAGGGCTGGTGCATATTTGACAGTGTCCAAAAAAAGCATAAGAAGTTTTAGTCCAAAAGCAAAAAAGTAATGATTGTTGATAACAAAGGTCAGTCTTGAAACTGCATAATTATAGAAACATTACAGTTTATTAAATAGTTAGAGAAAAGGAAGATAAAGCAGGTTAAATATAAAGATGGAGCAGCTTAAAAAAATGAATTTAAAAGTCAAATAAATATAATAATGATAATGGTAAAAGACCTGCAGTAAAAAGGTGGAACCTGTATGTTTGCAACTTAATTTTTCCTGCTGATCATTATAGTTTTTCAAATGTTGCAGATGCCATGCCATAGATTTATCATCAAGTAACTGAGAGTTAATAAGCCAAAAATTAGTAGAGAGTTGTTGATGAAGAAGTGTGAGTCTTAGGAGATAATCAAACTTGGTCCCTCATTGAACTGCCTCTTAGTAAATGTGTTATAAGTTGTAAATGAATTTTTTTAATAAAAATGGTTAAAATAAAAGTACTCATTACCATGCTAGATCAGGATTAAAGAAATAATGTATCTCACTGAAGTTGTTCAGCGGATAATGTAACGAATGATTGATTTTTTTTTTTTAGTAAAAAACAGTTTATCTAGCAAAAAACATACAACA
>NW_019379621.1:573904-590806 GCF_000648655.2 Copidosoma floridanum | reverse complement strand
TGTGCCAATCCACCAAAATATATTCTAGCAGATTTCTAAGTTTTTAATAAAATCATTTAATTAAAAGAACTAGTTCATCAAGAAATTTGTTTGTGTATCAGTCACTTGTATGATTAAATCAAATAAATTCAAAAACATTAAATGAAAAGTGACTTACAAGTAGATAACAAACGATACCTTAAGCAGAAGTATTCAAAATTCCTACATTAGGATTACTCATATAAGAGTGTATAAGGGTTTCAGCTCGTGTGCAAGAGGTTGAAGGTTTTAATCCATTTATAGACTGCTTATTTCCCTTTTCTTTAAAATTGGTAAAGGAAAAAAAAACTAAATAATTAAATAAAAATTTAAATCTTTACTGTACTGTGGTGGTAATGTGGCATTCTGTGGTGTGGTATGAAAGAAAAAAGGCATTACGCTATACGGCGGGGGGGGGGAATCAATGAGAAGTTACATGAAAAATATACTTTTGTTACACTTTTTCTCAAGGTCAATAATCTGAAATCGTTGACTTACGCTAACACATAACATGCCAATCGAAATATAACTTCTTAAAATCTGGTCATTTAGAGCAACTACAAGTAAAAATTAAAGTGCTTCGTAAGTAAGTAGATCAAACGTAGCAGTATTCATTGCTAGCTGAAGATACCACAGTTTGTTTGGATTAATTTAACATCACTGAAGTTTGGAAACGCTTTCATAAGCGGTTGGTCGCGTTAAAATTAAGAACTTATATGGTGCATCGACTCTTACAGTGGACGGTACGCATTCCTATTTACTTACATGCAAATCCTTTTATTTTTTTTTATATTATAGTGCTCTACGTCCTGATCCTTTAATAAGGGCACTACTATGGGCACTTAGCACTTGGAAGAAAGAAGGGATGAGGGATGGGAGGCCTCCCATTACTGGGAGGGGGGTAGGGAGAAATTAGGCTATTTGTGCTGCGAGAAAGCACATGTGAAAAATCACAGAGGTACTTGCCCGTCAAGTCGCACTGGCCGGGAATTGAACCACGGTCTTCCGTGTGCCAATCCACGACCTAGCCGACTGAGCCACCGCGTGCTCACATGCAAATCTTGATGATATGTCAAGCAAAGTCACAAGAACCGTTGTAATTACTAACCATGAAAACTAATCAACTGATCTTGCTTTGAAGCAAACTCTGTCTCTTTATCTCTCTCTCGTGTGCTGCGATACAGGAAAAATTCTAGTGATTGAAAATATTTAAAAAAAGGTGGAGACATTATTTTTTCATTCTTTTTTATGTCAATTCAGCGCTCAACTAAATCATATAGCCCATTACATTGACGCTCCGAGAATGACTAGCAGGTAACTCACCATCCGAACAGAGGTATTCTCCAGGCCTACTTTCTCAACTAACTATAAGCAGTTGAGTATTTGTGGAACGATCTGAAGACGAAATATTCTATGGCCAGTGACATACCTCCCCTTAGCACGGTCTCCGTACGCAGAGACTCCGAGGGTAAGATTCAAGATACCCACAGCTTGCTCTCTTTTATTAAGAACAATAAGCTGTGGCTGGAAGTATCTCTACGGGACCTTTTCAAGGCCATCGTAAGTAATAACTTTATTCAATAGAGCTACGGTCTTATCTGTCCTTTCTAGGGGCCATCTAACGTAAAACTACCTTGCCAACAAATACATTCTAACTACCGTTTCTGGCAACACTTCATCGACTAAAAAGCTATATTCATAAAGCCAGCCAGTATTAAACCAAGTAACTGGCAGATGTCAAGAGCGAAGTTATTTGTTACTAGGCTGGGAACTCTGATAACCGATGACCTTACATTACCCTTCCGACTCTAAGCATTTAACCAGAAATCACCGATCCTCTCTAAGATTTACGCTGGCCAAACCTTACAGCTATGAAAAAAAATAAGCTTGAGAAAACGGGACAGTCTCCAACGGACAAGTAATACGAACCAATCTTCCTACCTGAGATCACCAAAAAATACTGAGTTCTGCAAAAAAACAGGTGCTTTAAACACCAACACCCCTGGCGTCATACAAGAAGACATTGGGAAAGAGCTCTACAACTATCTCTAACGCTTAAGATGTAGTTCACCTTCCGATCAGTCTGATGCTATAACTGCAGGCCAGAGAAGATTACTTTGAGGTATCCAGGCAGTCACAATTGCTGTTAACTGCAGTCAAAAAAGAGTTAACTTAAGAAGCTCACCGGTCTTTTTTAGGGCCATCGGACGTCGAACTACTGCGCCAACAAATACATCACGATTTAATAAAGCTGAAAAAAGTAGCCTTTAAGTCTGAGAAAAGTTTTAAATATGTCAATAGTAGCAAGAAGTCAAACTAAAAATAGAAATGCAAATGCTTCAAGTATAAACAATCTTAGGCATCAAGACACTAACGCAAAACGTTAAATTTAATTAAGAATAAACAAGCAGCCTTAAATTTTACAACTGAAGAATTTATTACGCAAGTAATCAGCTTCCCATTATAACCCCAACTGTGCAACATCAGTAACATTGTACTGATGTAAATAGAATATATAGTTTATGAGATTTGAAATCTCGCGCTTTAGGATATTCTCTTACCTATAAGGGCCAATCATAAGCGTGCGCACTTCTATTAATACACCAATAGACTCTGTTTATACTTACCTTTCTCCAGCAGCTTGCTGCTGCTGCGGTTTTCGTCAGTCAGCCACAAACGCCCTTTTCGGTAAGTCGCTTTGTGCTCGTGTTTATAATTATTACGTGTATCGTTTTATGTAAGATTATTGTAACGTAAACGATTCACAATTTCGATTGACACGTAATTTCTCCGTCTGACACAAAAATTGGTTCTGTCTTTTTTTTATCTTGCATGTAAGTAAGTATGATGACTTGTTAAAGTAGAATAAAATAGAGATTGTTTTCTATAATAAACGGCTAGAGTGTTTAAAGTGTGTTGTGCATTTATTATTGTGTCCTTCTATTACATCCGTTTTCAGGCTCCCCCAAATCTGGCGTGTGATAAAAAAATGTACAGTCCACTATCTTACTGAGTTCGATTTCGAACATGGTCCTTCGAGCCAGATGTGGGGAGGTGAAATATAGGTGTAGGACATTTTCCTTTTGTGTAAGACACGTGGTTGTTTTATCGGCCATCTTGGCTTCTTTTTACGTTCTTCTCGGCGACGAGGCTGACGCGGTCAACACGCTGGCGCGTAGTCCGTACGCACACACACACACTTATAGCCACATCTCTTTCTCTCTTTTCTTTATTCGTTTGTCGTCGGGTGCAAGCGAGTCCATTGTTTATTTTGGGGACTCACTGCTGCTCGTGCTTTGGTCCTCGTCAGCGTGTGGTGCTGCCTGCCTCTGCAGGCTACTGAAACAACACCACTGCGACTGCTCGTGCTTTGGTCATCATCAGCGTGTGCTGCTGCCTGCCTCTGCAGGCTATTGAGACAACACCGCTGCTGCTGCTGGCTTCACGGGTCCTTTTGTCGTCAGCGTGTGCTGCTGTCTGCCTCTGCAGGCTATTGTGACAATACCGATGCTGCTGCTCGAGCTTTGGTCGTCGTCAGCGTGTGCTGCTGCCTGCCTCTGCAGGCTATTAAGACAGCACCGCTGCTGCTGCTCGTGCTTTGGTCGTCTTCAGCGTGTGCTGCTGACTGCCTCTGCAGGCTATTGTGACAACACCGCTGCTGCTGCTGGCTTCACGGGTCCTTTCGTCGTCAGCGTGTGCTGCTGCCTGTCTCTGTAGGCTATTGAGTCGGCACCGCTGCTGTCAAGTCCTGCAGGTCTTTCGAACTCAACATAACGACGAATACTTGGTCCTGCTTACACGGTTTGTAAAATTGTATATTTTGGTTTGTAACATCAGTTCCTTATGGTTTCTCGTTTTTTTGTTTACCGATTGACTTGAATATATTTTTGCGAACTTAACTTTATGTAAGCACTTGTAAAAATTAAGAACACTACCGTCGTTTAGCGTTATTGTTGAATTAGTTAGCCTTTGTCTGACTCAAGTTTGGCTACGGTGCGCGGTTTGTATTTATTTATTGAATATTTATTACTTGAATTGAAATTTACCTTATCAAAATGGATAACCTTTATGAGGTACAAGTTAAACTGTTTAACAAAATTTAAGGTTCCTTTACAAATTTTAAGAAACTTGGCCAGGTGAAAATGACAAAGGGTCAGGCTGACTCTAGGCTTTAACAACTCAGAGATACTTTTGAACAGTTTAAATCCACTCATGATAACGTTATGAATATAAAACCTTTACCCACAGCTCATGATTATTTTAAAAATGAGTGCCTTAAAAAGGAAGAAGATACCTTTTATTCAGTTCAGGGTGATTTTAACGATTTTTTCAATTCGCTTAATGATCATTTGAATCCAACAGGCACCTTACCTCCTACTAATGCCAATGGAAGTTCGTTTCAGAGTTTCTCTTCTTTACCTCAAATAGAATTGCCATCCTTTGATGGTGATTTTGCTAGTTGGGAGAATTTTTGCGATGTTTATAGGGTTATAGTCCTTAGGAAGCAAGAATGACCAGCTATTATTAAATATCAACATCTTAGGGCACATCTAAAGGGTGAAGCTTTAGACCTTATTAAAAATATACCCTTGTCTGAAAAGAGTTATATACAGGCCTGGGATACCATAACTCGGTATTTTGATAATTAACGTCGTCTCATTAATACGTATACAAATACTATTCTTAGTTGTCAAGCTATGAGAGGCAGTTCTTGCTCTGAAATGAAGCGCATATCTAAGGAGATGATAAGTTCTGTTGATTCCTTGATATCTTTAGAGAGAGATGCTGACATATTTATCGCTCTTGTAGTTAGTAGATTTGATTTTCAAACGAACAAGGATTGGCAAAAAATGTTGGGTAGTACCAGTAATCCTTCTACTTTAGGTCAACTACGAGACTTTATTTCGGTACAAATCATTACAATGGAATCGTTTCCTTGTAAACCTGTAAATAAGATTGTAAATATTCGCGCAACTACTCCGCTTAAAAATATGGGATCTTCTAGTAGTAAGCCTATATCTGGTGTTACTGCACATCAAACAGTTGTTTCAGATTCCATTGTTTGCCAATTTTGTAATCAAAAACATCATCTCGTCTCTTGTGATTCATTTAAATCACAGGAGTGGAGCAATAAATGGAAATTTCTGGACTCCCATCGTCTCTGTGTTAATTGTTTTGGTCCTCACCTTAATCGAGAGTGCTCTGGTAATAGTAAGTGTTCACACTGCAACCAAAAGCATCATACCATTATGCACAGAGGGGATAAGTCCAGCTCTACATGTGTCTCTGCTAAAAATAAGCAAACAAAATCTGTAAATAACTTGACAAACTCCTTTACTGTACAAAACCAAGCTCAGATTTCTTTAGAGTCTAGTGTGAATGTACAGTCATGTAGTAGTAATAAAATCGTCTCACCCAAGGTGCTTTTGGCTACTGCTCGTGTTTTTGTGTATGCCACTGATGGATCTCGCATATTGGTACGAGCTCTCATTGATCAGTGCTCACAGAGTTGTCTTATTACTAAATCTCTCTGTGATATGCTGCATTTGAAACCGAGATCAGTTAGTACGACTCTGTCAGGAGTGGATGGACTGATTTCCATGGACGCTAGTAAATCTGTTGCTTTCAAATTTAGGCCTTATTTTGAGTCTGGTTTTGAGCACTTTGTTGATGCATTAGTCGTGCCGAAAATTTCTTCCTACGAACCACCTCTAGGTAGTTGTTTGGAAAATTTAGATTATGGGAAGGATGTCATTCTAGCAGATCCAGAATCTTACAGTTTGGATAAAATTGATATTTTGTTAGATGCATCTGTCCATGCAATTATTATCGTTCAGGAAGTTCGCAAATTAGCCCCTGACTACCCAATCATCTCTGCTTCGCAAATTGGTTGGTTGTTATCGGGTCAGATGCCCTTTGGTTTAGGATCCAACCTGTCACAAAAATCATTAGTTATGGTTAATGTTGAGGAAACTCAGCTTAATAAGTTAGTTCAGTGGTTTTGGATTATTGAGGAACCTCTCAAGCCTCGAAAAATTTTGAGTAAAGATGAGATAGCCTGTGATGAGATTTTTATCAATTCACACTCTCAAGATTCTACCGGCAGGTATGTTGTACGGCTTCCTTTAAAAGTTAATCCTAAAACTCTTCCTGAACTACAAAGACAATCGTACCAATCAGCGTTGGCAGTTTTTCACCATTTAGAATGGAGGTTTGTGATAGATAAGTCTCTACATGATGCTTATTCAGCATTCATGTCTGATTATATATCCTTGGGCCATATGAAGGAATTACCGGTTGACAAATTAGCAGCTTGTTATCTACGTCATCATGGAGTTTTTAAAAACAACAAGTTGCGAGTAGTTTTTAATAAATCAGCTCCTTGTAATTCTAGTTCCTCGCTCAATTCCACTTTACACTCTGGAGAGAATTTGTTGCTTAGCTTATTTGATATTATTATCAGATGGAGATTTTACCAATTTGTCTTTACTACTGACATTAAGAAAATGTTCCGACAAGTTTTGGTAGCTCCTGAAGATCATGAGTTTCAGGCCATTTTATGGAGACCTAATGCATCTGTACCTGTTCAATCTTACGTCTTAAAAACTGTTACAAATGGTTTGACAAGTTCACCTTACTTGGCCACACGTGTTTTAAGACAACTTGCCAAGGATTACACTGAATCTCATCCTATAGCTGCTCAAGTTCTTTGTGAAGACTTCTATGTGGATGATTGTTTTTTTGGTAGTCATACGTTAGAAGATGCTAAGATTAAATGTCAGCAGCTAATTGAATTGTGTAAATTAGGTCAATTTCCACTGAGAAAATGGTCAGCCAATTCATCTGAGTTGATAGCTGAGATACTAGTAAGCCACTTATCTAGTAAGCCAAAGATCCTAAGTGATGATGAACCAATTGTTTCTGTTTTAGGCTTGTATTGGAATCCTAGTAGTGACGAGTTTCGATTTTGCGTTACAGTAAACGTTGACACACCTGTTCGCTGGACCAAACGTACATTATTAGCGCAGTTGTCAAAATTTTTTGACCCTTTAGGATGGTTGGCTCCAACGATAATTTTTGCTAAAATACTATTTCAATCTCTTTGGTTGTTGCAAGTGTCTTAAGATGATTCTCTGTCACCTGATTTGGTTAAAACCTGGACTCATTGGTTAAATGAAACACTTTTGTTGAACGAAGTTCGAATACCTAGATGGAATCATTTTTCCCTAGATTGTGAATCTCTTGAACTTTATGGTTTTGCCGACGCTTCTAAAAACGCCTATGCAGCGGCTGTTTATTTACGCGTTGTACGCGAGGGTGAGATTTTTGTACATCTTCAATTAGCCAAAACGAAAGTAGCTCCTATTAAAGCGCTAAGTATTCCAAGACTAGAGCTATGTGCTGCAGAATTGTTATCCACAGTAGTTAGTCATTTCGTTGATGTTAATTCATTGAAAGAAATACCAGTTTACATGTGGTCCGATTCTAGGAATGTACTATATTGGCTCAATGGACTTTCTTCCAAATGGCCAGTTTTCATAGCTAATAGGTGTTTAAAGATTGATGAATTGACTCCATATGCTAAGTGGCATTATATCACGTCAAAGCAAAATCCAGCTGATGTAGCTTATAGAGGTGTTGTTTTGGGTCAATTGCTGAATCAAATATTATGATTTCACGGCCCTAAGATTCTTCATAAATTGCACCCTAATTATCCAGAGTTTGGAGTAGAAATGATTGCCCCAACCTCTATAAATGTAAATAGTTCAATGCCTTCTGTAAATAGTTTTGTAAATAGTTCTAAGTCCTTTTATATGACTCTATTATCTCGTTGTTTCAAGTGGGAACTGTTGCTAAGAGTAACAGCATATTGCCTTCGTTTTACATACCATTGTTTACATAAAGTTAAACAAAAGAATTCATATTTACCAATAGCTGGAGATCTGGAGCCCCCTTTACAGCCTAGTTTGCAGTTTATAGACTTGTATTCTTTTATTGAAGTTGACTCGATTCACCTTTCAACATCAAAAATTGATTGTGCTGGACTGTGTCTAGTGTATCAGCATCAACAATGTCACTTTTCCGCTGAGTTCAAGGTACTAACTCAAAATCGAGATCGTAGTTTAGAAGATAGCTTACCACTACTTCGATCTAGCCGTTTACCTAATCTTACGCCGTTTATAAACTGCGGATTGATAAGAGTTGGGGGTAGATTGAGTAGATCCCTACTTGGTGATGATGCCAAACATCCCTTGCTACTAACAGATAGAGATCAGTTGACATTTATGCTTATTGACTATTATCACCAATTAACTTTACATGGTGGAGTGCAGTTGACGATTATTACACTCCGTCAAACGTACTGGATTGTAAATGGTAGACGGACTGTAAGAGCTGAGCTTACTCGTTGCATCACTTGTAAAAGATATGAGTCTAAACTATAAACTCAGTTAATGGGAGACTTGCCTTGTTCTCGTGTTACTCAGAGTCCTCCTTTTTAAAAATCAGGGATCGATTATGCTGGCCCCTTTCCAATACGTTTGTCAAAACACAAGGGTAAAGGAAATTTCAAGGGTTACATTGCAGACTTTATCTGCATGGCAACTCGTGCAGTACATCTTGAAGTTGTGGGGGATTATACAAAGGAGGCATTTATAGCTGCCTTTTACAGATTTATTTCTAGACGTGGCCACTGCACTGATTTCTTTAGTGATCATGGCACGAATTTCATCGGTGCTGATACTGAGTTAAAAAGAATGTTGGTAGAACGTAGTCGTGACCCTAATTTTGCCTATAAAATAGGTAAATCAGGTACACAGTGGCATTTTATTCCTGCTTCTGCTCCACATTTTGGGGGTTTATGGGAATCAGCAGTCAGATCCGCTAAACATCATTTGAAGCGTGTAGTCAGCGATCAGATTTTGACAGTAGTTGAATTTTCTACTTTATTGTGTAGAATAGAGGCATGCCTCAACTCTCGGCCCTTGGTTCGCCATGATTCCTCTGAGCTTGATCCTCTTACCCCTGCTCATTTTTTTATCATGAGGTCTTCATTTCTTGTGCCAGAGCCCGATATTTCTACTAAAAAGGTATCGCCACTTAAACGCTGGAAGCTAGTGATACAATCTCTCCAAGTCTTCTGGAAAAGTTGGTCACTTGAATACTTTCCTACTTTACAAAGTCGTTGCAAGTGGTTGTATCCTCAACGCTCGGTTGAGCCTGATGGTCTCGTACTCATAAAAAAAGAGTCTTCTCCACCTTGTAAATGGCCTTTAGGCATGGTTGTTGAAGTCCATAAGAATGCCAAGTCTCTCGTCAGAGTCGCCAAGATTAGAACCGTTTCATCAAGTTTTGTAAGGCCAATACACAAACTAATATTATTGCGTACCGTATCTGAGCTTGAGTCAGGACACAATAATAATTAGGCTTATTTAGATCAATTTAATTTCTTTCATTTACTATTATGATGATTAAATCTCATATCTAAGGGTTACAAACCTTGCGAATATATATATATATAATTATCAGTAATTTGTTAATTATGTTTTTTTATTTTATTTTCCGAATTATTTTCTATTGTACGTGGAAAGCGTTCCACTGCTTTATTCACGCGGTACTTAATTGTATATTATCCATCTGCCAGTCCATCAACCTTAGGACTATGTAAAACATAAGTATTACTGATTGTTACCGGCTGAATGTCATTATATTTAAAAAAAAACTTTCATCATTTCGAATTTTTGTAAGTGGAATGCGATCCACCCTTTTGTCCTTCTAAGACTTGTTATTGATATACATTTCTTACACTTCTGTCTATCAACCTTGGGACTATGTGCAACATCAGTAACATTGTAATGATGTTAATAGAAAATATAGTTTATGAGATTTGAAATCTCGCGCTTTAGGATATTCTCTTACCTATAAGGGCCAATCATAGGCGTGCGCGCGTCTATTAATACACCAATAGACTCTGTTTATACTTACCTTTCTCCAGCAGCTTGCTGCTGCTGCGGTTTTCGTCAGTCAGCCACAAACGCCCTTTTCGGTAAGTCGCTTTGTGCTCGTGTTTATAATTATTACGTGTATCGTTTTATGTAAGATTATTGTAACGTAAACGATTCACAATTTCGATTGACACGTAATTTCTCCATCTGACTCAAAAATTAGTTCTGCCTTTTTTTTATCTTGCATGTAAGCAAGTATTATGACTTGTTAAAGTAAAATTAGATAGAGAGATTGTTTCTTATTATAAACGGCTAAAGTGTTTAGAGTGTGTTGTGCATTTATTATTGTGTCCTTCTATTACATCCATTTTCACGCTCCCCCAAATCCGGCGTGTGATACAAAAAAATATACAGTCCACTATCTTACTGAGTTTGATTTCGAACACCGACAATTATTACTTAAATTTTTAAGGTTTTAAAATAGTTAAATAAAATGTGTATTAGTATTCACTGTGGCAATAAAAATTGTAGAGATTAAGCTCCAAGACTTTGCTTCTTGGGTAACAAAGTTGTAAGATCAAAAAAGACAATCCTTCAATTAAATATTTTTTGTCAGTTTCAAATATACGTATACAGTTTTAACAAATACACCTTTTAATTTACTACAACGTCGAAAAAAGCAAATCAACGGTCATTTTTACAGCCAAAAATTATCTTATAGGGTAAGGAATGCACCATAGTTTTCAGCATAATTATACTTTTTCCACTATTTACAGCTTATTAATTGACCAAATAAACTACATGGTTTTCAAACTGTAATTTTTTCAATTAGAAATTTTTTATTCGAAGAAGTGTTAGGAACAGAAATGAAATATTTAACTCAAATCATTTCACATTAAGTATTACCACACTGCAGTGCTTCATCCAGTGAGTCTCAGGCAAAGCCGAGACGGGGGGCTGCTAGTTACATGTAATTGTATACGCATGATGTATATATATGTCCATTTACGTGAATAAAATTCTTGGTAACACGTACCAGTGTTACAGTTGTAGTGAAATTGGAATCATAATACCGGTAAAAAATTGAGAAATAGTAAAACCAAATGGTACGATTCATTATCCAGCCCACTTACTTCTAACTCTAGTACCCCTATAAGCTAAGAACTGTAACCTAAGAACTCTGTACTCATCTGCATTTATAAATAGAACCAACGCCTATTATCAAGTAATCTCGGGCAAATGCCCAAAGAAAATGGCAGACATTACTTAAACAGTTTCAGCAATATTAATGTTGGAGACACCAGGCTTTACATAGCCAAAACACGTTGTCAAAGTAAAGTTCCTTCTCATACAAGCTATAGCGACGTATGAGCTAAAATATGTGTTTACTAAACCCAGCAGAAAAAAGAGCTTTTCCAGTGATCTTTTAAATCATATAATTTCTTGCATGACTATAGGATAGATAACAATACCCAATATATAACTTCATTTTTTTTTTTTTTTTTTACAGTCATTCTGCAGAGTACAATGCGTTCAATAGCTCTGCCTTGATGTGTTATTTTGTATATATTTAATGAGCTATTGACATTAGCTCATTAAAAAATCACATTAAATTTTGTTATAATATTAATCACTTACACAGCAATGGAGACCGACATTTTACATAGCTTCCTGATTAGTGACTATCCGATCTCAGTTAGAAAAATGAGCTAAAGGAATGAGTTTCCTCGATGTGTAAGCAAAGTAAGAAAAAGCTGAATCTCAAGCTTGTGAGCATGTGTTGCAAGGCCCTCAAGCTAAAAAAATCACAAAAAAAAACCACTGTGCTACTGTGACCGTTGTTATAAACACAACTTATTATTAAACACTGTAGTATTCAAAGTGTTTATATAAAAAATACTGTATATGTACACACAGATCTAGGGACGTAGTGGAACACTATAATTTATTGTCTGTACTATTAAGGCGCACGGAAGCGCGACGAGGTAAGTTTGAGAAAGCAGATGAAGCCTCGGTGACCGCGCTATTATTAACTTCAGATTTGGATACTTGAATTTTTAAATATTAAAAATTAAGTATTTCTACCAGTACGCTTGATGTATTTTGGTTTAATTTATTTTCTTGAATCCTACTCCACAGCTTTACCGAAACATGTAGATCAAAAAAACGTTAGAACAACAAAAACAAGACATGTATATCTCAAAATGCTCAAAACAAGATTTTTTCAGGTTCAGTCTCCAAGAAATGGTATTATCTTTAATTTAGCTGCAAACCAAGTTCTTTCTATGCATAATTTGGATAGACGTGTTTTCAAAATCAAACACAGCTGCCAACAGTGTGATATTGGCTACAGGTACTTCTTAATTTAACAGTTGATAGCGTGTAGCGTCGGGAGTTCTTAATAGCTATGGTGATAGAGCACTTACTTCTCACCTGGAGAGCTCATGTTCGAGACTCCGCTCCACGAGTTCCTATCGCATAACTAGATACTGCTTTTAATGTGAGCTAACCACTTGAATACCATATAAATAGGCTACTGGTATATAGCATTCATCGTAGAATGCAGATATGCAGTTAAAAGAAATAAACAAGGATGCCTTAGGTAAAGGGGGTGGTGGATACGAATCTCTCATAGTGAAATCATCCCCTAAATTATCAATAATACAAAAAATGGAATTTATGTAGCAAATCAAAGTCGAATGTATATGTATGCACTTGTAAACATCTAAAATGTATCCAGCCATTCAATCAATGACAGAGAAGACCTGGTATTGCTGAGATAGGATACATACTTGGTGGTAAATTTTTGAATATAAATAAAAGTTAAATATTTAGAATACTTCAATGGCCTATAATCCTGACCCTGAATCTTTTTAGCCTTAAATTTAATCACTTCAATTAGTTTAAGTATCATAATTCAAATTTGTAATGAATTAATTAATTAGAAGCAATAACTTTTATAATTCTTATAGTACCCTTTTTTCAGCTATTCAAAATAAATCTTGTTATACATCTGAGACAGTATTAACATAATCTGATATATAAGGTAGGAAACTCTAATGACTCCTCAGAGTTCCCTGAATAACAAGCTGTAAGCCCAAGTCTCATTTAACTCAGCAATTTGAGTGGTTAGTAATCATACGTTATGAATCAATTTTTTTAGTAGTAGTAGAATAAAAAATCATTTAATAAAAACAGTTATTTTAGTAACTTAAACATGACTTTTACAATTTTTGTATATATTTTCGTAATAAATTATTTATTGTAAAAATTTGTTAGCTATTAAATAGCTGTCATTTGGAGTATTTGGATTTCTTTAATACATAAAACAGACGTAATGATAAAAGCTAGTTGTGTAAATGACAAATTTAAGATTTTTTATGCGTATAATTACGTCTATATATCATATGTATAAGTTTTTTTTTTATAAAAAGTTTGTTGGAAGTAGTATACGAATTCATGTAGTTAGCTTTAAAAAATTGCTGAGAATTGTATGATAAAGAAGTTTAATAAAAAAAAAGCATCCTTGATATAAATCCTGAAACTGTAATTTTTAGACAATTTATTTTGTTTGGTGAATCCATAAACTATTTGTCCAAATTAACCTCTGTACTCATTTATATATTCAAAACATCTATTAGTATGCAACTTTCAGTATAAATTTAGTGGGACTGTTGTAGATCACTATATCTATGTTGTAGGGACTTAATTTTTAAACAGTAATTTCTTACAAAATCAATATCTAATGTTATAAAGTTTTTTAAAATAAACAGTTAAAAATGGTAATTTTCTAAAAAGTTATGATATTTCCTAACAATTAGCTTAGAACTAAACTAACATGTTAGGTAAGTTTAGTGTGTTTAGTTCATATTTTCTAAGGAATTTCTAAAGCTTTCATACAGTGGCAATGAACAGTTTTCTTTCTTATTAATCTGTAACCTTAAAAAAATCTGAAATTGAAATGTAAAAATTTTTTTTTTTTTTTTTTTTTTTTATTAAGCTTTCTCTGATTTACATGAAATCAATATAGCTAAAAATGTAAAAATGGTAAAGCTTTTTTTTTAATTTTTATTGCAGCATACGTACTGTATAACATTTATAGTACAGTACTATTTAGTACTTTAACAAAATCGAACTGAGTAATATTGACTTTTGACTGATACTTCATGCAAACCTCAGATCAAATACATTTATGCCTTGCTATGTCGAAAGTATGTACACAAAAATGTTTGGGAAAAAGCTAATATTACTTAGTTTGATTTTGTTATAGTACTAAACAGTATTATACTACGAATGTCAAGAACTCTGTACTCATCTGCATTTATAAATAGAACCAACGCCTATTATCAAGTAATCTCGGGCAAATGCCCAAAGAAAATGGCAGACATTACTTANTGATATTGACTTTTGACTGATACTTCATGCAAACCTCAGATCAAATACATTTATGCCTTGCTATGTCGAAAGTATGTACACAAAAATGTTTGGGAAAAAGCTAATATTACTTAGTTTGATTTTGTTATAGTACTAAACAGTATTATACTACGAATGTCATATAAAACGTATGCTGCACCAAAAATAAAGAAAGAACTGTACCGTTCTTATATTTTAATTTAAGAACTTTTTGATATTACAGACTTATAAGGAAAAATACTATTCGTTGCCGCTGTATGAAGGCTTCAGAAATTACTTACAAAGTATGAACTCAATACATCAAACCTATCTAACATCTTAGTTTTGTTAAACGCTATTTTTAAGGAAATAATTGTACACATGAAAGTAGTACACGCCATAAATGTTGGTAGTGCTTAATTTAAAAGCTCCACGGAGATGCGCACTCAAGTTAGTAACAGGCATCAATTATTTCACTATCATGGCTGACGCTGACTAGACACTTTGTACTCAAATAAAGGGTGAAATCTATATCTCATTTAGCCACTGAAGCATGTGATCGTATGTATGCAAGAACAGTTGGCTTAACTCTCTTTCTACGTATGTAAGTTCTTTTCTCACTATTTATTTGCATTCTTACTCTAAAGTATGTACGGTCATTCTCCACAATGCGTAATATAATATTTTATTATATCATCGGTTATATTTTTTTAAAATTTTTCACTACATTGTAAAATGAAAACACTCCGACTTTTATAAAGTGTGTGGCACTAGTCAAGCTCTCTGATAACCTTCTGAGTATCTGTTTAAACAGATTTTTCTAGCAGACCAATTGATACAATCTTGAAAGTTGAAAGTCATTAATGAAATAAAATTTTCATCAGACATTTCAGAATCCTGCAATGCAAAAATAATTTAATAAAAATTGTTTTAGTGTCCAATTTTTTTTTTTTCTTTATTTTTTTTATTTTTATTTACTGTTTTTAGTACAATTTAAATTATTATAGTTCAGAAAGGTGACGTTCTCGTATCTGACATGCGGCGAATTATCAAGGAGAGGGTCACTTTGTTGACTATAATGATGTCGTAAGCTCACGGTGCCTACTTAGACTATAACACTGTTTACGCAACGGAATAAATTTGGGAGTAGGTATACTGTAAGGGTTCCGGCTCACCTCCCCCCTAGGGTAGCAGGAGAGAAGCTGTAGCACGAGGGTATACGGCGCCTCTCCTTCAAGTGGGTGGCTCTGAGCTGTCGCCACTCCGAGTCGAGGGGGGCAGGCCGACACTTGTAAGAAGGCCCCTGTATGACGTATGTGTACGTGTAATGATGTGTTGGATCAGCCATACTATTGCACGAGCTTATCGATGCACCCCCCCTTTTGACCACTACACGCATGCATGAAAATGTACACATGTGCATGTATAAGTGCTCGCGTGTGCTAATATTTTCTGAGTCTTCATATACGTACACATCAATATGATAGAACGAGTAAGCGTTTAGTTGAATCATGCACTTTACTGCAAAGCCCTATAGACGTTATAGTAGAACACTCTGTTATCACAAATTAGACCTGACAGATGTAAGTAATACTTTTCTAAATAAGACTGCCTCAAAGGATTTTGGCTTGTTTTGTTCTTTGAATTGTATTTATGAATGGTTCAACAGTCTAACAGCTGATAACATCCCAAACATATGACTATGAATGGGAAAAATATAAAATTCGAATGCGTCTTGGAGAACGAGTTTCAGTTGACGAAATGCTTCCAATCAAAGAAATAAAGGAGCCCCAAACTCAAAAAGACTCTCTTGAGCCAGTCATTGAAAGTGCGGTTGTTCCCACCATCAATGAGAATTTGTTACAAGTTCTACATTTTTGACGAAGGCGAACGTTTCCCATTGATAAAAGTATATACAATGTAGTGGCTGAGGTATTAGTGTAGCCTAATCATTATAGATACTATAGTATCTATACAAATGAAATTAGTGAGTTGGAATGAGAGGTCCTAAATGTTTTTACTGGCACCTACAATTGGTACAGTTATAACACATACTACTCCGTAAGAGCACCTGTACACATGCTGGTATGTTTCGGAGAACATGGATATTCTTATTTGACAGCGATAAATTTACAAGAGTTCCACCGTACAATGGGAGAGGATCTCATTGATCGAAAACGTGACATCATATAACAGCAGTTAAAGTTTTGAATAAGAACTTTACACAACTTTTACTCTGCACAGCTTTTATCCTAATAAATTTTTTTCTTACTGGATGAAAGAATGAAATGAATCAGCAGCATAAGACTATTTAATTTTAAGCGATAGAAGCTCAAGTGACTAACTAGGTTTATTTAAAAAATCAGCAATTCGTTAAAGTGACAAAAACAGTACAGTGTTATGAAAAGTGTTTTTTAGTTGTGTTAGTAATTATTTGTGTAGTTGAATATTTTCTGTTAGAACATTTTTTACTGGTGATAATATATTTTTTACTAAGAAATGTAAATATTTTTGATTATAACTTGTTTTGGCTTACTCATATGTAAAA
>NW_019379621.1:555823-573742 GCF_000648655.2 Copidosoma floridanum | reverse complement strand
TCATCAAAAATATCACAGCTATGAGACTGATTATTGATTTTTTTTTTTTTAATATCTCATATCGATCTTTCTTTGGATGAGAGCAATTATTTTTAGAATAATAATTTTTTTTTTTATATTTGGTTAAGATGCCTCAACGAGCTTTTCTATATGAGGTTTTCGGATATTTTTATCTTTCTCCTTCTCCTTACTGAGGCTCTCATATTTTGGTTTGCTAAAGATCGAACCCATGTTGTAGATGTTGCCTGATCAATCGTCACAGTATAACTAAAGCTGTACGCAAATTTTTATCAGTTTATAAGAAGGCACTAATTGTGAGATATACTTTATTTTTTGATTTTAAATTTTATGCTTACTTTTTTCTTCTTTGCCTACATACGGACTTTATTTTTGACATCGACATTAGTATAAGTTTGAGAGTCAGTATCCGTATTAGTATTATCAGTTTTAATTTCATTAATAGTATCCCAACTGCGAGGCATTTTATAAGCTTTCTTCTTATGACTATTAAGCGCGTCTAAAAAACATTCTGAGTCTGGTTCAATTCTACTTCCTACCAAAGAGCAAAGCCACAATTTTATTTGATGAGCCTTACTAAGTTTACAATATTGCTTTCTACGTAGACTTTCTTATACATCATGAGTACTACACATTAACGCCTATGCTAGATATCTCGTATTAAGAATGTGACGCGATATTACCATTTACTACTGAATGTTAATTACAGTACACCCCATGGTCGATTCCAAATAAGTGGTAGTGTTATCTTCATAAACGTAAATTCGATGTGCATTTTTTGTTACAGTGTACGAATGTTGCTGTAACTTTCTAATAAAACAATTACTCTCGAACCAGCGAAGTCCATGTACTCGCTTCGACTGAAAGTCGTTGTTTTGGCGCACATCCATAGGTAAGGTGGAAAAATTGCACGGGGGCCTCACAATTGAATGACTGATTGCTGGTCTCATAAGCGACAGCACAGCCACTTCGTTAGGTTAAAACTGTTGAAAAGCGTTGAGAAAACCTCCAATCTCAATAACATAATCCTCATAAAAATCCATTTTTATTTTCCAGCTCAAAAGCATCGTACTAACTGCGATATGAACGCACCATGATGATGAGGACATGTAGTTGCTAATGTTGGCAGTTAAAACTCTGGATGATCAGTCATATCATTAACTTAAAAACTAAACCTTTTGAACCATCTTTTTTTGAATTCTCCAATTACAAGAATATTTTTAGCATCTTTGTGATTTTCTCGTAACACATTCCCAACTGTATAGTATATATTTCTAGATTTCCAATCTAATCTATGATAGTGGAGCTCAAGCCGTAAATTTTTACATTCATACTTTTAACTCAACTTACGCCAAGAAAACGGTGGTTTAGAAAGAAACACTTGTGGTTCAACGCGCTCACTTAACGAAAGAATCGCTAATTCTTTTAACACATAATCACTGCAAAGCTTTTTAAAGCCGTGCATATCGACTACATACTCCATCATGGCATATACTAACTTACATGACTAATGCTGTTTAATTTTTCTATGAGCTAGCTTAGACAAGTTTTCTCACACCCCCACTCACGGGATTACACTCGCTTATACGATCATGTAGAATCAGACAATAAGCAGCTGTTCCTTGCAGAAAATTATCTCTTGATTCGAATTCAAAACGCACATTAACTGGCGCGCTTTTCAAAGCTTCGTTTTGTTTTGAACAGTCAAAAACGATGAGCGGCATGTGTGTAATAAAATCGTTTTTATTAATTATAAATTCCGTTTTTTTACCATAATAGACATTTCGAAAATTTGTATACATGTTGTAGAGTAAAGAAAATTGATTATGATTAATATTGAGATTAAGATTGCCATATGGGTAGTACTGAGAGTTAAGAAATAATTTAACATTACTTATATTAGAATGATCGATGAAACTAGCATTAACGGCTTTCTGACCTTTACGATTTGTTTGAAAGCCTGAGACAACACATCGCGGCTTTTCCAGTAGATTTAAACTGTTCAAATATGTTTTATAGTTATTGAAAGAAGGGGATATTTATACAATTCCCAATTGTGAAAACTCGTGGAAATTGGCTTATTTTTTGCAATGATATTAAGCAGACGTATTTTAAGTCTGTCTGATGCATTGACGTAAGGCATGAGCCATTCTATTCGAGTCAATGTAATTTTAAAGTCTTCGTTAACATCACTAGCAGCTGTTCGTATAACTGCATTTAAGTCATTTCTCGATCTCGTGGGGATTAATTCATGCTTTATATTTACTACAACCTTACGATAGTCCTCAGAAAAGCCAAGTATCATGTTTAACAGTATAGAAACATCAAAGTAACCTTTATCATTCACCAATTTGTTTGTTCCGGCAATATCTAGCCATCCTGCGTTTTCTAGCATTGAACTTTGATCTGAATAGCATGATTTCCAATCTTTAATTAAAGTTGTTATATCAACATTTTTGCACTTGTCTACTTCAATGGCGTTCAGTTCGTAGCAAATTTTTTCATACAAATGCCAAATAGCATTATTAACTAACTCAGTTTGGGTGACTGCAGTATTGTTCTTTAATGTAATACGTCCGACAATATGTATAGCGCTTTGTGAGGGTAAGAGACATAAATCTTAATGTTGAATTGAGATGCGTATCTCATCACTATTGTTGAGTGCTCATTAAATGTAAGGCTGATGTGCATGAATTTCATAGTGCGCAATTGATTCATCGAATGTGATAACTAAATGAACGTTTAGAATTTCGTTTTCCTTTAAAACAACAGAAAAATATGCAAATAAATTTGAGCCAACGATCACTTTTAAGCCTAGGCTTTTTAAAAACTGTGCGTTCTGACGAGTTAATGCTTTGGTTGCTCGTTGATAACTGATTTGCCTTTCCCATATTGGTTAACTTATATATCCTCTGTCAAATTTTTTTCTTTCCTTCACAATATATACAATACCTATTCTTTAAGTTCAATTGTTTCACATGTAGCCTTATTGTTATGACTTCTACTTAGAAATTTATCAGTTTTCCTTCCTGGTCAACAATCTGAACTTGAAGATGATCTATTGTCTTCACTGCAACGGGTAGGTAAATTATTTGGGTTGGAACTTCAAGAATTTCATACCCAAGAGGAACTGCAGGAAAAAATTCATAAATTATATGAACCTTACGTTCATTTTTATATGCTCTAGTAGTATTGTTACACTAAACTTGAAGTGCATTTACCTTCAGAATTGCTACAGGTTTATCTGACTCATGAGTTTTATTCGGTGTGAGTATGCGTTTTGTAAAACCCAAAACTGATCCCAACAAGTCTTCTAGTCAAAAATCAATTAGATGGCTTTACAGAATTATACTACGAAGCATGTTATTGTTGGGCTTTACACTTATTTAAATACCTTTAGATGTTAATATGTCGATAAGAAAATTTTGAATATCTTGAATTTCATAGCTGCCCGTTGGTAAATTAATCACCTCTTCACCCACATAAAATTAATTATTACTCTCGTCAATATTAGGTGTGGAATTAAATGTGAGTAATTCTACTAAACCAAGAATGTAATCTTTTTGCGGTGGGAGCTAAATTGGAGAAAAATATTGTGCTTCGAGAACTGATGATGTACTAGTTAAACTCAAAGTCAATGCGTCTTCCATGACGGTTCATCAATAAATGATGAATTTTTCTCATATTCCTTGCGTATTAAAGCTTATTATTTAAAAATCTTAGACAGAGATGACCACAGTTATAAGTATTCAATTCTTGATATCTTTATCATCTAAATTAACAACAGCTAATTCATTCTGATGTGAACCATTAGATGACACATCATTTCTCATGAATACTCCTTGAAAATATGGTATCTTCAACATTTTTGCATATTTTATAATATCTTTATTTATGAGAGCTCGACTGGGAAGCTTTATTTCAAAGTTTTTTTGTTTTATCCCCTTCCAGATTTTAAGTATAGACCTAAGCCTTTTCTGTGCGGTTTTAGGAAGAGGCCTTCACCAACTTAAATAGCGTCCATTTTTTATTGTTTTTTGCACTTTCTTTAAGCTGTTTCTTGGCTTTGTTCGTCTGATTTATTGCTTCATATATACCTCTCGCACGATTAGCAATAACCCCTACAGCGCTTAGATCTGGAAATGTGGGTACGACATATGGTAAAAAACCACCAATTTTTTGAGGTATGTGTTATATGCGTGGTGTTCTAATATTTTTCTTACTACCAGCTTTGTTTAAAGCTTTTTGAGCTTCCTTTAAAGCAGAACTTACAATTTTGCGAGCACATTTACTTGTAGCCATAGACTTTTTAGCACTATGAATCAAGTTTTTCAAAGTCACACTTTCTCCAAGCTTCTTTTTTTTACTTCTTTTGTTTTCTTATTCTTAGATAAACCCATTTCTAACTTCGATTTTACTTTCATTGCACTGCTCACAGCAAAAGCTGTAGCCTTTTCACCAATACTTGAATCTTTAGCTTTAAAGCGTTGCCAAGCCTTTCCTGAAAGAGTCTTATCTGCTTCGTTCCTAGCCGTCATGTCATGTGGATTTTGAGAATAAGCTATATCGTGTTGCTTACAAGCTTCATCCAATAGGTTAGTGCCTGCATCTCCACAGGCTAATCTCTAGGCTAATTAAGTGCCCGGTCTGCAATACTGAAATCCTGGCACATGCAGTTCTACTGGCAGTTTGTTTATGACTGTATTTATGATACCACGACCTTTTTGTCGATGAATTATCATCATTTCTTGAGTGTACAACGTTAAATAAGCTTATAAATATCAATTGCACGCTATTTACAGTTTTATGTTTAAAACAGGTTAGCACGCAGCTAGGCTTAAATGTTTAAAAACATGCTGATTACACTATCACTTTTAGTCTCGCTTGAGTCAGCATGCAGTTAACATGAGCTTCGTGGGACAGAATATTAAACTTCCCGTCGTGAATTTTGATTGTATCGTTGAACAAGATAAAAAAATAAAACGCCATGGTGATTTGCTATCTGATACCATAAGAGCTGCTTTTTGCGGTCCATAAAACTGTGGAAAAACCAATAGCTTACTATCTCTTATTACTCATATCAATGGATAAGGATTTGAGAATCTTTACATGTACTCAAAATCGTGAAATCAACCAAAGTACAAGTTTCTAAAAGAACTATTAGATCCAATAGATGGCATAAAATATTTTTCATTTAGCGAGCATAAATCAGTCATATCTCCAGATAAGGCACTACCCAACTCCATGATGATATTCGATGACATTGCCTATGAAAAACAAGATAATGTGAAAGCCTCTTTTTGTATGGGGTGTCACAAAAAAGTTGACTGCTTCTATTTTTGTCAATCTTATGCTCAAGTTCCAAAGCATTTTGTCAGAGATAATTTAAACCTCTTAGTGATATTTCGACAAGATGATATAAATTTGAAACACATATGTAATGATTACGTTAATACCGATATGACGTATAATGACTTCAAAAAGTTATGTATTAAATGTTAGGGAGTTGGATAACATGGATTTGTTGTAATAGACAACGCAAAAGATGTTAATAATCGTAGATATAGAAAAAGTTTTGACTCTTTCGCAATAAATATTACTTATTTTCATTAAGTATGCATCAGTCTTTCGTTAACTATCAAGCAGTAAGCATGGATGCATTTCATAAGTAAAAACACGTTCTTTAACAAATTGAAAAAGCAAGAGAAGCTGTGAAACGCAAGCATCGATTGTTAAAGTTGAGAAAAAAAAATTTTGAAAAATAAATTAGTGATACTCTTAAGCATATTACTGATCCGCTTCATAAAATCATCTATAAAACAAATAAGGAAAAAAATGTATTGCAAAGCTTGTAATTTTCATCAAAGGAGCCTTTTAAGCCTTTTAAGCCAGAAAATCATATTGACTTATTAATTTTTCAATCAGTCAATAGTAACAGTGATGATGAAGATGGAAAAGAAGATATTTACAAATACTTAATGAAAATAAACCAGAACTAAATCGAATTTATGGGATAAGAAAAGAAAAAAACAGACAATATATACTTGGTCATTTACCCATTTATTTTAAAAATAATCAAATTCAAATAGAGCATCTAAGATATCCAATGACTGATGGGTTAATAAAGTTACTCACTAAAAAACATCCTAATAAAGCATACATGACACCAGATAATTTACCTCAATACAAACAAATCTTGGAAACTTAAAGTGCACATAAAAGGAAATTTAATAGAAATGAGACTATTCGTCTGTACACCAGTAAAAAATTTTATGTTATTGTCTCATTATATAATCTTACACATTTACAGAAAAAAGGTGGGTCCATACCTTCATTTAAAATTGCTAAACTAATCACACAAATAGACTACGTTTACTGGGACAACCCTAACGAGCTAGTTAATCGACTAAAATTGCTAGTGGCAGAGAGATCAGCAGGTAATCCTTGTCATACTAGTGTAATAAATTTAATTGTTGAGGAGCTTTGTGAAGCTAATATTACATATTAAGCTTGCTCATTAAATTAATCTTTAGTATTAAAATGAGCATTAATGTATATTTGGACGTGGATTAACTAAATCTGAAGGTGGTAGTAAAGATTTTTCTGAAATCGGATGTGTTATGAAACACCTCAGATGGTCAATTTGACTTAAAAAATAAAAGATTGTGCAATTTTGCATCAGCTTTTCAACCTTATGATCCTATAAATCTCACGACTTTACAGAAAGAAAAAATATTAATCTTGAATGAGCAAGAGAAAAAAAGTCTACTAGTCAACGATTTCAGCGATGTATTCCCAGAAACAATACTAAATTTGCAGCGTGAAATAAATACAATTACGGAAATTTTGACTAAGATTTCTAATATAACTCCAGAAAGCATTCAAGATGGATGGAAGGAGTAGTGGAAGAGCTTCATAAATCTGCGAGACGCAACTAGCTCCACCGAAAGTTTGATGTTGGGGGTTTGGATGAAACATGGCAAGCTGATCTTGTAGAGATGATACCTTATGCTTGCGAAAATAACGGTTACAAGTATTTGCTGACAGTTATAGATGTATTTTCCAAGTACGCATGGGCAGTGCTCGTAAAAAATAAAACTGTTATAGATGTAGACACCGCTATGAAATCTATATTAACGGAAGAAAGATTTCCAACGAATTTGCAAACAGTTCGTTGTAAAGAGTTTCACAACGTTAATATTCAAAGTCTCATGCAAAATTACAAAATTAACTTATACTTTACGAACACTAATCTTAAGGTGTCTATATGTAAAGGATTTAATCGTACACTAAAACATGCTATGTGGAAATAATTTAGCAACAGGGGTAATTACAAGTGGGTCAATATTTTACAACAATTGATTCTTCTTACAATAATCGAAAACACCAAACAATTGGTGTAAAGCCAAAAGATGTTGTAGTAATTGATGAAAAAAAATATTTTACAAAAATTTATAGTTTTAAAAAAAGGAACAATATCAAAATAAAAAGTTGGTGATAAAGTACGAGTAAGTAATACTAAGCAAGTCATTGAAAAAGGTTATATACCAAACTGGTAAACATAAATTTTTACTGTAACCTAAGTAGCATCAACAAAGCCATTCACTTACTATTTGGAAGATTATCTGCAGCAGCAAGTCTCTGGGGGCTTCTACGAGCAGGAACTGCAGAAAACCTAGTATCCTAATACTTATCTTGCTGAAAAAATTCTACGCTGACGAAATCATCAAAATTTCGTTAAATGGTTAGGTATTGATGATACCCACAATAGTTGCACTTCAAAAGATCAATTGTTATTGTAGAAAATTTGATGTATAAAAGATAAACGCAATGAGACAGAATAAAAAAAAATGTTTGAACTGCAAAGAAGTTGATTTTTAAATAAAGTTTTTATGAAGAAAAACACAATACATGGTTGTTTTAATTATTTCTACAAAAATTATTTAACCTATACACTTGAAAATTGAATATAATAACCGTTATAAGTTATAAAGAGCTCCATTTTCTGTATGGAGTCTAATAACTTATTATACATCGCTTCATTATGAATATTATTCTTTGACACTGCACTAGGTAAAAATATTTGAGACTCATCATTAAGTTCCACAACTGCCTTCGTTCCATATTTAGTGCTTATTTTCTTTAATTTCGTGACCATATAACTTTGGTTACCTATCATCTCGGTAATGTTCTTGCATGGAACGAAGATTTCAGAAGTGGCTTTATTTAAAACTGCCAGATCAGACATCTTTAACAAAAAAACACACAATTTTTAATTAGTTATAATATTCATGAAAAACTAGTAAATAAGGTAAAAAATGCTTATGAAAGAAACAAATTTACATTTACCTCCAAATTGTGTTTTGCATTTTTTCTAAATGAAAGTTCTTCAAAATTTTCAGTCCCCACACTTGTTCTCTTGTGAGATTGTTGTTGGTCTATACCTCTTGCTTCTAATACTAAACGGTTGATGACTTGATGCTGCTGGCTGGTAACTTCAATCAAACCGTCCTGTGACTGTTGCTGTGGTTTCTTATATAGGGTTTCTACTACCACATGAGGTGGCTCTACTACTATAATTCCCCCTTCACTCATTTCTTTTTGACAAGTTACTTTTTGCCAGTTGTCGACACCCTTATGTTCGTCACTGTTATTTTCTTCATTTATTTCATGATTTTCGCAAGACGATAAGTCAGTCATAGGGGTAAGATTACATTGCTCGCTATCATGAAATCTAAAAGTTATCATATTTTGCTCCTTAGTTTTTCTCTGATGACTGGGTCTAATATTTCTCTGCTCTGGCTCATTGTTTTGAATTTTATCACATGTACACTTATTTTGCAGTTGCTCCGGATGTGAAGGTTCCTCTATTTTTTTTCGTGATATCACCACGCTGATCCTTTCTCAAATTCTCTCTTTTATACACGCTATTTCCTGCCTGTCCTTGTCACTATTTTTGTTTCATCTCTATCTGTTGAAAGTCTCAGTTCTCTATTTATTACTTTATGGTCCCCCAGTGATATATCAGCATGGGTCTCACTTCTTGGATTTCTTACGTTTTCTCCGTCCTCCTTAGCTTTCTCTTCTTCTACCACTCTATCTTGTCGTTGTTGATTTACTTTATCATACCCCCAGGGTAATGTGTCAGTGATATTAAAGAAAATGCATCGCTTATCGTTATAAGAGTTAAGAGCTTTTTTTTTTGTTTTTCAGTATAAATCTTGTTCAGACGAGATCTGATATTTACCACCTCTCGATCTATATTTATGTTTCAATTACGTAGGCAATCAATGTCATCATTAAAATCAATGGTGTTTTTAACAACACTGGTTCTGACATCCTTTGCTTTTTTTATTGTATTTTGATTCTGAACGAGAATGCTGTACATTTCACTTCTAAGACCGATAAATTTCATAATATTATTACTATTACACTTATCCTTAATAAGTCCCACGATTTTCTTATTTTTAAGCGGCATTTTAACTAATTATCTTCAGGATAACTAGATGTGTCGAGCTCTTGAATGTTAGTTTTCATTATTTCATAAATATCGTGGCTTTTAATTTCATATATTACTGTCTGTATCGGTATAAAAAAGCTTACAATCATTTCTTAGTTTAGAAATCATAGAATCGTAATAAAAGCTATATACAAGAATTTTAGATAAGTCTAACATACTCAGCCCAATATACATGGGTTTTTTTATCATTACTTCCAAACGTTGTGTTTGAATCGCTACAAAATTTTCATCAAAAATATCACAGCTATGAAAGTTGGGTTTCGCAATATATGCGCTTGCACCGTAACGCCCATCCTAGTGGTCCATAAGCTTAACAGTGACTCGCTTTCTTTGATTCTCAATTGTCTTTCCAAAAGTAGCGTTATTAAAAAGTTTGAGAATCATTTTATCAAACTCGTTTTTAGCTTTTTTTCTTTTACTACTATTCAGGTCTATATAATTTTTGAGCCATGTACTTTGCGGAAACTTCAAAGCCTGATGAATTCTTGTGACTCTTCATCCATGATTTTCAGCTTGCTTGAGAGTTTCATAATAAAGTACATACTTACGCTTATTATATAACGTTGTCATTATTTTTTTCTGTTTTGAATTTGAAGCTGAAATGTGTTCAGAACAAAATGGTAAGTCTTTATGAGAATCCACCATAAAAAAGTCGTTGAGTCATACACCAACCATTTAAATTGCTCACGTCAAAATTTATAATATATTTTTTAGCATCATTTTTTCTGTAATCATTCATATAGTGGTTATTTGCTTTGGCATATCTGTTGCAGCACTGAGTTATTCCTTCTCTTAGACCTTTTTCAATAAACATGAACATGTCAATGTCAGAAATGAGTTCTAGTGAAAACTGTAACAAAGAGTTAAAAATTTTATTTTTCAATGTTCTTGTGAAACTTTTTATATGGATATATGGTAAAACTTACTTTGGTTTTATACAACATAGCATCCCAAGTAGAGCCTGGGGTTGTAAAATAGTAAGCAGCATCTAATTTGTATACCTCTAGATAATTATTTCTCAAATTTTCAAAAACTTCTGCTAGTAGAAGCACATCTGTCTTGAGGTATAAATTTGAATACTATCCGAGATTTGCTGTATTAAATATTTTCCTTATAGTTTAAGCATGTTAGTCATCCTCAGTACTTATGTGTGTGTCATATAATTTGCTATAAAAAACATTTTTTGATGGAAGCACAATTTCTTCGAGTTTTTCGAATGATGGTAGATAATCATATGGAAACACACCCTTTGTCTTAAGCAATTTGATTTGATCCATGGTGTATGTATCGTCTTGACTAAAAGTATTCTCTAAAATGTCATGTTGTTTCAAATAGGATGCCAACTTATCGAGCGATGAAGGTAAAAATCGATAAGAGTCAATAAAGCGTAAGTTGATTCTCATTCCCTCAACATATTTTGTAAAAAAAGTATATTGCTCTTTCGTCTGAGGTATTACTTCTACTCTTCCAGGAAAACAAGTAACAAGTTCTTTTATAAATGAGTGCGCATCATAGTTACTTAGGTTGTGAAAGCTATGGGTATTGTTTGTGAGTCTTGGTATTTGAAATTATACTCATTGTGTGCATGACCTTGGTACCTAAAATAAAAAAATTTATTCATAACTTTTAGGAAAAAATAAGTATAAAAAAAATATTCACGTTCCAGTAAAATGACAATGATTTTGAATTTTTTTATCATTTTTAATATATTTCACTTATAAATGACATTTATCCGCGTTGAAAAAATCGAAGTATTCTTCTTCAGTTAGTAATCTCATTGGCACTGCATTGTTATACATACTTTGTAAATCGATGGCGAGATCTCGCATTTCTTTCATAAACTAGGTAGCTGGATTTTCACTGCTTTCTGTTTCTTTTCTATAGGAAGTGTATCGTAATTTAGGATCGTTAAAAGTACACTTCACGTAATATCAAACACTTAATGCTTCATGATGTTGTATTGCTCGCTCACTATCATGTACAGGTCTTAATAAGCACTAGGAGTCCGCGTGTACTATAAATAACACTTGATTTTTATTTTTAAAATTTTCCAATTTCAAAATATTATCACCACATTTAGGCAAGCTTATTTTACATTTATTTACTTTAATGCACTTCACTGTGTGTATTATAAGTTTTTCATTAGATATTAAGTAATGCAGACAACGGTTGCAAATGTATATTTTGCGTTTACATTTAGTAAGAGAGCTTCTTACAAGCCGAGATAAATTTTTAACCCACACATAATGTCAATGGTATTCATCATCATTCGTATGACTAACCCTGCTCTCTAAGCTTTCTTCTAACTTAACATCTTCTTCTTCTTGTTTCTTTTCTATAAGTCCATCATTATGGTTAAGATCATAATTTACTTTTTCACTCTCTTCTAGATCGTCTTCTACATCATCATCATCATTACCATATTATCTTCTTTTTCTACCTCTCTCATCATTTCAGAAAAATTAAAATCATCATCTTCGTTGTGAAATTTTTTTTGTTTTTTGTTTGTTTTTTCCTTATCATTCATTTCCGTATAGTGACTTTCTATGAGTAACAAATTCCCATGTTTAGGCTTTTTTAGTTGTTAAATGAAGTGGAAAAATTTTTTAAATATTATTTCTCCTTTCTAAAAAATATACAATAACTTAAACACCATTTTCTTCAAACTATGTTACTTACTTAGTTTGCACTGAAATGTTATCCGAGTAAAATCGTAATCATTTTCATATTTTGTATAATTCGAGATTTGTCTCGTATTTTTACTTGAAGGATGTTGTGCTGACAAAACGGTTCTTTGAAACATTGGTGACCTACATTTTTAACATTAACGCAAGCTCTTTTTTCAACAATAGAACTGGGTAGTTCTATGTAAGAACTACCATCCATAGCCGGATATTTATTTATGTTAAATACTAAATTTAAAATAGAGTGCAAAGTCCATCCCGAATTTCGTTCTTGGAATTTATCAATGTCAGTAGCAATGGGTTCCTGAACATTATATTCAAACCATTAATGCAAATTAGTTGTATGAAAAATACATTTTGATTTAGTGTTAAAGTATTTAACTTCAGTAATCTCCGCATTATTTTCCACTAAGACAAAATCTGCTGTCAAAACTGTGTTAATTTTTAAAGCATTCTGCTGATTTAGAATTTCTGGCACTTTTGAAACAAACTCTTTTTTCGCAGACTTCAGAAATTTTACTACATCTAAGTGCTTGCTATTCACAATAATGGCAGTTCTTATACGATTTTGAAGCGCACTATTAAGTTCTTTCCACACTACAGTAGTATCATCACCATTGGTTGATGTATCAGCAAGACCATGTCCTTGAACTCCCAGTTTTTTAAAAAATGTTTCCAAAAAAGTTATCATGAGACACTCAATATTTTATAACTTTTACTTATTGTGTGGTGACAATTTTACATATTGCAGATAGTTTTTAATACCTACAAGCACTATCACGCTATTATCAACTAAATCTTAAATATCTGTTGTAGTTTCGCCGTTCAATAATCGTTGATATTCTACTCACACTATTTTACAAAAAAATCACAAAATTTTCTACACAGTCGGCATTAACAGAGTTATCAAAAAGTTGCTCCATGATGCTGACACCGATTGATTTCGTCCTCAAATGACTCCTACGGTGCTTTGACACACGTCTCATACTATGTATTTTCGCAGATAAAAGCGCTACCTAGGGGTGGCCTAATAAAAAAAACTGTATTACACGTATTGTTAAAAAAAGCGGTTGTACGTAAGTATTAATGTCAGTTGACTGTTAACTGTACTAGCTGAAAGATATCTAAATACGTGATTGATATTCAAGGCTTGAAGACTTTATTTAACGACTTTATTTGTAAAGAGGTAGCAATTATACCTTTAGAGGAAGAAGATTCTACACCAAACGTAATTCATTTCAAGCCTCCCCACCCCTTGGATCAGCTAAGGTCTGATAATTAACGTGGAATTGGTTGGTTAGAATGTTATTACCACGGTCTCCTTTGGGACCCCGGAGACGTACCCTATGAAGATTTAATCGTCACTTTTCAGTCTATTATTGAAGAGAATGACGTAATTTATGTTAAAGGACTTGAAAAAACGAAATGGTTTCGTCAAGTGCTTCTAAATAGGTCTAAAATTGATAAAATTCAGTGCATACTAAATAAAAATTGATAAATAAAAATTAAAGGACTACTTTTCTATTCTAGGTTTGTTCACAACTTTGAAGAATGTTTGTGATTAAAACAATTTAACATGCCTTTTGTGACATGTACAAATTATACGTTTAAATTAGCCTGTTGTGCTGTAAAGAATGCTACAGCTATAAAAAAAAAGTATATTAAAAAAGAGTAACACTTTACAAATAAACAATTCTTGACATATAATTAATTTATAGCAATTTGTATAAATAAACAATAAAAAAATAAAATAAAAATTATTTTACACAATCTTCACTCTCGTATTTTCAAGTGTTCCATCAATCAAACAAGAGATATATTTTTACAATAAGAGTACTGCTGCAGCATCAATACCGGAAGCATAGAACAGTAAAATTGTTAGAAGAAGCAAAAGTGTAAAGAATATGAGCGGTCTTGTTGAGCTATTGAGACCCTCAGGACTAGTGCGTACTAATATTTATAATCTTATAAAAACATCTCTGTTATGGGGGAACAGTCAACATCTGCTAGTGAATGGCGCATTGAACTGGTATGCATAATACTATATAGCATATACACTCTATTACCACATCAAAGCTATGGTTGTAGAGGTAAAAGCGTTGTATATAGGACGAAGCATAGTTATCGATAAGCTTGTGCAATAGCACAGCTGACCCAACACACCATCACACGTACACATACGTCATTCAGGGGCCTTCTCACAAGTGTCGGTCCACCCTCCTCCACTCGGAGAGGCGATAGCTCTGAGCCATCCACTGGAAAGTGGGGCGCCCCATACCCTCGCGCTACAGCTTCCTCCCTACCACCTTGGGGGAAGGTGAGCCAGAATCCTCACAGTATACCTACTTTTGAAATTAATCTTTTAATCTCCTTATATCTCATATACAGATGAGCAGGTAAGAAACTAAGAAAGATTTGGATGCTTTTTAATACTCGATGTATTACGTGTGTATCAAGCAGCCCAAGAAAGGTTAATCGGACTCCCTGCCCACAAACTTACGAATATTATTATTATGTCTAGTACTACAATTTAGTGAAAAAGATTATAGCATGAAGAAAAAGTTGACTATGTAATAATGGCTTAAAGTAAGGTATAATTGTTAATAATCATATTTTTAATCATATAACATACAGGAGAGCACATAGCCCAAAGTCATACAAACGATATACAACGTTTGTTTGCTTATAAACTTATCTGCAATTATGAAAACGATCTTTCAAGTTCAAAATACAATTATGAAATAAGTAATGTCATGAAAAATTGTCCAAAAAGAATTATAAAAGAATTATTCAATTCGTGATAACGAATTTCCAAAGAATAGAAAAACTAGCGTAAGGTGTGCACGCATGGATCAGACACGACACCTCACCAAGCACGCTGCTATGGGCTAGTGTTACAATTGATGAGATTAGTCTTGAAGTCCAAGAAGCGAGGGACTTTTGTCCTGCTAAGTAGAGAATCTAGAGCTAGAATTTAGACCTTAGTTTTTCGGCGGCTCGGTGATTGCGCCGGGCGTGGAAGATTAGCAGACTATCCTCATTGGTGGACATTTTTTTATGTCATTGTCTCCTTTCTACTACTCCTGGACTTTAGTAATACGCATTCTCACTATTTTGTACATTTGCTTACATTTCGACGGTAGCTTCAAACACTTATGGCAATTTTAATTAAAACTATTATTATCGCGTTTTTTAGCAAGAAAAAATAAAAAAATACAAATTTTTCTTATATTAGTGACCGATGGTCACAAAACAATAGTAAAATTATTTTTGGTTGCCATTTAAAAACTTTGTGTTTGATTCTATTTTATATAAACACTGAGTTCACCAAAAACAGTAAAACAAGTTTTGAAAAGTATCTCACAAGGTACTTTCGTTCTAGAATTATTTCAGAAAAAAATTGAAATTATGAAGAATTTGCTAACGAGTTTTTATTATTAAAAATGAATTTAGTAAAAATATATGATTTAGATAAAAAGTTTTGTAATTTATCTAAATACTACTAAGGCTTTTTGTCATTTTTATTAAACATTTTTTTGAATAATGATAGACGTACCATATTTTTTTAAAACTTTTATGAGCATCCTTCATATATTAATTATTTCTATTCGTAATATTGACTTTACTTATAGGATAACTACTGACCGATTCGAAGAAATGGAAAAGGAACAAGTTAGTCCGGTTATTGTAGAAACCAAGGAATTAGCATATCAACAAGCATTGAAGTCTGGGCAACGTGGTAATTCTAATGATCTCCTTCATGACAGCACATGCAATGATCTGTGTATACAAAATACAGATTGTCTAAGAATTAAAATAAACCATCTTGATAAAAATCTCTGTTGTTTTGTTAGTTGTAACTATATAAAAATCTATTCACAAGATGGTTTTATTTACAACTATTGCTCTCATTTTCGTTTCTGTTATCACTTCTATTTAATTAATCCATTAGCAACGAGGACATGAACCTTCCGTCGTTAATGAAAGTGAATATAGTGAAAAGTTTCGAAAAATGATGAAAATCTTAAAATGAAAAGAACTAAAATTCCAGTGTTGCTATTTTCCTCCATCCACTGAGATTAAATGTTTTTTTTTAACATTATTTGGCCAATATTAAAAAAACTTGTGACTTTAAAAGAGTACTTATAACCACAGCAAGTATTTTTTTCCATTTCTGGTTTTGTGTTATTATACACATTTTTTAAAACTAATATAAAGGTTATCCACACATAATAATATATTTAAATGATGAAAAAAATTTGATAAATAATAAAAAACTTGGGACCGCAGGTACTTGTTTAGAGTATGATCACATGATATTCTACACCTTATAACATATGATTTTGGGTATAAAATTTGTGCAATACACAATTATTAGTTATCTTCATTTAAATTACTGAGTATAAAAGTGCTGTAGCCTTGTTAGGATTAGCCAGGGGGTTGTTCGTAATTGTAAGATACTAAAAGAAACAATATTCTTACTGATAACGAGTAAATAAAGTAAAAGAGTAATTCATTTTACGATTAGGGGTAAGTACAATAAATTAACTTGAATCTTACTTTTTTTTTACGATAACCAAAAAATTAGTATTGAAACCCATACATTGATGGTGTAAGAAACTTATGCAACTATTTTTCCGACACGCTAAAAAGTTATTTAAGCTTTTAATTTTTCTTCACCCTCTTATGATGTGATAGCACTCTTCTTAAGGTATGAATATACGCTGTTAGAGTTTCTTGGTGATGATTTAGTAACATAGTCTACAGTTACCAGGTGGTTAAGATGCTTCAAAAGTTGTGATTTGAGTTTAAATGACGATAAACGTGAGCGTCGTCCTAAAAAGTGTTCAGGCAATGGTTTGTAAGCTTTGCTTGACAAGAATCCATGTCAGACTCAACAAAAATTGGTAGAATTTTTTGCTTAATAACAATTGTCCACCAACTGATTATCATTTTCTCGCATCAATAAACACTGTGCTCTAAGGTGTACACTTTCCAACATTGGAAGAAATGAAATACTGAGTCGATAATTTCTTTGCGTTAAAAAGCCTAAAATTCTTACGTATGGGGATCCATAAATTATAGTTTCAGTATCTTAAGGTGCTTAATAATATGGAAGAATTTTCTAATGATTAAATGTGTTAAGTTTTCATTGTATAAGTAAAGTTAAATATTTAAACAGTTGCATTCTTTTTGCACACCCAGCATACAATTTCTTTACTACAAGTTTATTGCTGCAGTTTTTTAAAGATATTTATTTTTACTGCAAAAAAAAACTCTTTATTAAGAATAATAATAAATTTATAGCAACTATAAGAGGTTATTGGGTAAAAACGATTTTGAAGATTTCTTTATCTTAAAAAACTATAAATTTTAGAAATCATTTAAGAACTCACTGAAAAATGTTAATTGAGCTTTTACAATTTACTTATACCTTTTCACTAATTAATATGATGTACGTAAACATTTATCATATAATAGGTATTTGCATGCATATGAGTGAATAAATAAATGTTAAGTACGACTGAGTTGTAAAAAGTGAAATGAGGATTCCAAAATTTTTGATTAAAAGGAAAAAAAAGAATAATACAAAATGATTATTTACCGATTGTATAAAACAATAATAGAAATGAGTGTCTTTTAAAATTTTCTAGTGTGTTACCCGCTGGTACATAAACATAACAAATAAAAATGCAG